>JBBMKF010411995.1:0-13946 GCA_037834155.1 Curcuma caesia
AGAAAGCAAATAGGTCGCCGACGCCCAACGAGTTTTCCTTTTATTGGTATTTCTTTTTCATTTCATTTCGAGGAAATTTCATCGCCCCTCCGAAGGCAGACGATAATACAGGGGTGAAAATGAAATTAATTTAAATGGGAGTTCTAATAGATAAAATAGTATTTCTGCAGTTGACTTTGAATCACGTGATCGAAGAAAATTTAGAATAATAATTATTCAAGTTAATGACGTTTAATTTTAATAATATTTAACTTTTGTTAAGTCACGTAATAAAAATAATATAAAAAATAATCTGTATTTAATAGACAAATATATTATAAAAATAATTTCCTATAATTAAAAAAAGTATGGTCGAAATTTAATTAATCCATACAAAGATTCAATTGGGATCCGATTAGTCTACTCTCTCAATTGATTCGTTTGTCTCAATTGGCACAACTGCCTAACCTTTGTATCAGCCCGCTTAGCATTATCGACACGATCAACCTAGCTAGTTCGCGGGTCGACTCAACATGATCAATTTGTTTGATCTCTCCGATGAGTCCAACCGATCTTGTCTAGCATAACTAGTCGGGCCAACTCAAATCAACCACCAAATCCATCTGGCTACCATATCAACTTAATCCATCTGGCTACCATATCAACTTACTTGACTTGATTGGCACGATCAACCCACCTAACACACTCAACCATATTGACTATTTGGTCAATTAGTATGATTGTGTCATCTAACTCAACTAGTTAATCATTATTGACATGGTCAATACTATTTAGCCCAATAAATATTGGAGATGAATAAAAGATTGAATTAATCGACGGAATAAATTAAATTTAAATTTTTAATTTTTTTTTAAAAATATTATTGATAATTTAATTTGATTTTGATTTTAAAATGTTTAATTCAATTAAATCAAAAAAAAATTAAATTTTTAATATTGATTAAAAAAAGTTGCTGTGATGTTAAAAAAAATTGATAATCGATTACGCTCCCCATTTAGAGGAAAATTCCTACAAATACACCGTAGTTGGAGATCAAACCGCGGGTGCCTATGTGACGACCTGGATATCCTACCACGACACCATTGCTTCGAAGACTTGTGGTGATGTTTAAAAATCAATATTGTAGTGGTGTTGATTTTTGAAATGCACCACCATTATGATACTATTCTTTAAAATTTAGCACCACATTGGTATTGGAAATATATCATTATTGAAAAGTTTGATTAATTTGATAAAAAAAATGAACTAATCGATATTTTATCGATTTGATATGTTCGATTTTTATTAAAAAGTTTGATCGGTTCAGTTAAATTAAAAAAATTCAATTTATTCAATTTTGATTATATTAATTTGATCCGTTGGATTTTGAATCAATTGTTCAACCCTAATAAATATGATCGATCCATCCGTATGTCAAGTCCACCTAACCCCAACCGACTTAATCAAAATCGAATGATTGTTTTAAAAAAATATATATATCATAAAAATAATTATTCATAGCAATAGAAGGTTTATATAAAAAAAATAAAGTAACTAAAGATTTTAGCAAAACAAAATGAACCCTAATAGCGATGTTACACTCTTTTATGATCATTATGTTGTTGCTCTCCTTACTTTGGCAAAGTTTCATTATTGAGAACAAATTGCAAGGAAAAGACTCAAGGAATGGAATTAAAAAGGAAAAACATTACGAGCGGTGCAAGTTTGGCCAGCTCATGGATGCCAAACAATCAAAATGAAAACCCAATTGATACCTAGTTATAGGATTCGAAAGATACCAAGTAGAATCTTAGATCAATCATCTTATGCAGTTTAATATCATCCGTCTCATAGTGAAATACAGACAGATAAATCAAATATTAAATAAACTCTTAGGTGGAAAGATAATTTTGTAATTGTCAATCCTGCGAATCGACTCGTGTCCAATCCGATAAATTCATCACCTTAGGAACTAATTTGGCTACGCCCCGGAAACAAATAGAATCTTAGAACAAAACTCGCTTTGACTTTGCTACACTTTAAATTTTGTTTCTTGCACTCATTTGCTTCTAGTCGACGTGTGTTTTAGTCATCAAATAAGAGAATTAGGCAAGACCTACGCGAGGAGGGGTGGGAAAGTCGGAAAGAGTCATTCAAGTACATGTTTCCAAAATTAAATTAGGCGGTCAAGTCGAAAATGATAACATGCAGAATTATGTTTTGTTTAAAAAAAATTGTTTTAGACTGAAAATAGATTTGCATTTCTCTTTCTCATCTATTAAATTAAATATTGTGTGTTCGAATTTATTTAATCATTTGAATTTATATTTTTGAATAAATATAAATTTGCTCTTAATAAATGATTTTTAAGAAAAAATTTTGATTATTTTTTTGGTAAAAGTCAAAAGACATCTGTTTTTATTTAAATTATCAAAAGAATTTTTTTTCTCATTTATTATCAAATTATAATTATTACACAATTATAACAATTACAATTCTATAACTATATTACAACTACATAATAATTGTAACAACTATAATCTAATAATTATTATAATATAATATTGATCATTATTGATAAGAAATAAAATATTCATATTCTAATAATTATTACAAACACAGTTTATTGATATTGATTAAAATTGAAATATCTATATATTGTAATAGTTATGAATTGATAATTACTATAATAATATCAAAATAAATATAATTTCAAAAATAATAATATACTAACGCGGAATGAAACATCTTTTTAATAATAAATCTTCTGCGATCCCCCCTTTTGATTTTCCCCATTTTTTAATCTTTCTTTAAAACAAAAATCTGATGAGAGAATTGGAATTAATTCCGATGCTTATTCACTGAAGCACCAAAATCAAGTGCTTCAATTCTTGATCGCTCAAAGCTCAAGCTTTTCAAAAGTATTTCAAGTGCCAATTGAAAAAGCTAAAAGGGAGGGCTTTTAGTGCTCTTAGAGTTGATAGTAATTGAATTTTAGTAGATGCTTTCAATTCCTCGACTACTCATTACGAAAAATTCGTTCATTCGATAAACTTCTTAGTGGGTTACATAGGGGAAATTGATATCGTGGACCCGAATCGATAGTGTTCCAAATGGCTACAAACATGTCCTCGTCCCTCAACTACTACAAGAGCACTAACCCTCCAATTTAACTCCGTGTTGCACTTCCAATATCGTTTTCGTGCACATCGTTTTTCAATCGGGATCATTCCAACTCGATATTTCACATACGTTGGGCTTTAGCTATATTGTATATCTCTATCGTAACCTTGTCGTGTGCCTTTGTGATTTCTTTAGTGATCGACCCACTCGTTAGGGGGCTTGACTTGTATAAAACAAACGTAGAGAAGTTTAATAGAGGTGAGAGATACTTTGCAACTACTAAGTAATTATATTATTTAAGTTGTTTACTTGTAGGGATCCATCTAAGTAAATAGATAATTTACAAAAAATAATAATTATTTAAAAAAAAAGGGGGGAAATTTTCACATGCCTAGTAAATTCTCATCAGATTCTAGAGGCGACCACGTGGCTGGCTTTCCCTGGTCACCTTCAGGTATCCTACGCCGCCAATCACAATTACGCGTCGCGACCTAGTACACGACAAATGTAACGAATCTCTCTCCTCGTTTCGTCTTCGACCTTCCTTCCTTCCTTCCTCCCTCCTCCTCTCCTGGTCACCTCCGCCAATTCCTCCTGTTTCCTCTCTTCGCGTATGCCGCACGATAGTTTCGTCGTCAGATGACGCCAACTCGCTTACCAACTCCTCCTCCTCGATCTCCATCGTCGATGGCGCCTGTTGATCCTGTCAATCATCAACCACCGCACAGCTTTATAACTTTGACCACATTGAATTGAATTGGTCGATGTGGACGCTGTAAAACACATATTTTCTAAAGCTATTTGCTCTCTCAATTAGGTGGATTTCCTTGACCTTTCGATCCCTTTTTACACATATATACCCACTCATCAACCATCCATGCCAGAGGACTTGGCATCTTCAAGCTTCAGGCGGCGATCCTGGCGGCCGGCGATCGGAAAATATGAACTGTAGATGGCGGATTAGAGCGGTTGTCTTCGTGTTCCTGTTGGTTACGGCTTCCGCCTTCGACTACAAGGATGCCCTGTCGAAGAGCCTGCTCTACTTCGAGGCCCAGCGCTCCGGCCGCCTCCCTTACAACCAGCGCGTCACCTGGCGGAGCCATTCCGGCCTCATCGACGGCCTCCAGCAAGGAGTACTAATCCTTCCTTTTTATCAAAATTTGGATTTTGATTTTGGTTTGAGCGTCAAGATCGGATTTTGATTCGTGAGAAGTGATTGGTTAATGCAGGTGGATCTCGTGGGTGGATACTACGACGCCGGAGATCACGTCAAATTCGGGCTGCCGATGGCTTTCACGGTTACTCTGCTTTCCTGGAGCGTGATAGAATACGGCGAGCAGATAGCAGCCGCCGGAGAGTACGGCCACGCACTGGAAGCCATCAAATGGGGCACGGACTACTTCATCAAGGCCCACACGGAGCGCGAGGTCCTATGGGTCGAGGTCGGAGACGGCGACACCGACCATTACTGCTGGCAGAGGTCAGAGGACATGACCACGTCGCGGAAGGCGTACAAGATCGACTCGGAGCACCCGGGGTCGGACGTCGCCGGCGAGACCGCCGCTGCCATGGCCGCCGCAGCGGTGGTGTTCCGGCGGGAGAATCCGCGGTACGCCGAGATCCTGCTGAGGCACGCCCGGGAGCTGTTCGAGTTCGCCGACAGGAGGCGGGGGAGGTACGACGGCAGCGTGGGGGAGGCGAGGAGGTACTACCCCTCGTGGAGCGGGTACGAGGACGAGCTGCTGTGGGCGGCGCTGTGGATGCACAGGGCCACGGGGCGGGAGGAGTACGTCGACTACGTGGTCGAGAAGGCGGAGGAGTTCGGTGGAACCGGGTGGGCAATGACGGAGTTCAGCTGGGACGTCAAGTTCGCCGGCGTTCAAATCCTCGCTTCCAAGGTTAGTAATAACAGTGCAACTGCAAATTCTGACGATCGATGAAAAAATACCAATTTTTTAAAAACTAATAATTATTACGTGGCACATCACTTACCATTGTTCTCGTCAACTTATTGAAAAGTCTCATGTGCGTTTTATTTGTTTGATAGTTAAAAAGTCAGTGTTGATGATCCTACCTGAAATGAAAATTCAATTAATTAATTAAATTTTTTTCCAGCTTTTGATAGAGGGCAACTTATCGAAGAAGCAAAGGGGAGTTCTCGAGCAATATCGATCCAAGGCTGAGCACTACATCTGCGCTTGTCTCAACAAGAACAACGGCAGCAACGTGCATCGCACGCCCGGCGGCATGCTCTTCGTTCGCGAATGGAACAACATGCAGTACGTCGCCAACGCTGCCTTCCTCCTGAGCGTCTACTCGGACCATCTGAGCGAGGCTGGGCGAGGACTTCGCTGCCCGCGCGGGGTCGTCGCGATCGACGATCTCGCGAGCGAAGCCAAGGCCCAAGTCGATTACATTTTGGGCTCCAACCCGTCGGGGATCAGTTATCTCGTCGGCTACGGGCCCAAGTACCCGACCAAGGTTCATCACAGGGGAGCTTCGATTGTGTCCTACAAGAGGAGCAAAGGCTTCATCGGGTGCATGCAGGGTTACTACAACTGGTACGCCCGACCCGACCCAAACCCCAATATCATCATCGGGGCTCTGGTCGGCGGTCCTGATTTGAAGGACAGGTTCGAGGATGATCGAAGGAACTACATGCAGACCGAGGCGTGCACATACAACACCGCACCGCTAGTGGGCATGTTCGCAAAGTTACACCAACCTAGAATACGACGAGTGTCTAACTCAACCACCTTCTCTAGTTAGGGAGAGAGATCATTTTTATTCCTTGATTCGATTCTGATAAAACGTTGAGGATGTTATATACTTGTAATTATTTTGATTATACAAAAAGAGACGATGAAAATACTTGTATTTAACTAATAAAATCTAGCAAGAATCATTAGCATTCGATTATCTGCAAAAGTTCAATCCAAAGTACTGTACGAGCTGCTGGGTTATTCAACAGAAAGTAACTACTCGAGTTTTAAGAGGAAGTACTCGTATGGCATTACCTTTGTAGGTGGAGTTTCAAGGAGGAGGACTTGCATGGATTTCTGCAAAGGCCTTATCGGCTGCCTCTCGTTTCATTGCTCGTTTTGCCCTTCTACCAGTGATGTGTTTAGGCACCTCCTTCTTCGAGCCGTGAGATGGGCCGACTTCAACTGCATCGTCGTGATATTGACGAGCAATAGGGCGGGCTTCTTTTCTTCCGGTCCTTATGTATCCATTATCCCCCCATCTCCTGTTTCCGATATGAATACCAGCCTTACTGGCATAATCACTTTCGTCTTGTTCGATAGCATCGAGTTCTTGGTCGACTTCAGTTTGAAGAAGTTCTTCTAGCTCATCGTAACTCTCTTGCTGCGGTGCTACGTCTTGAGTATTTATAGTCGAAGATACAAACCAATGCGCCCTGAGGAGGAGACGAACACTCTCCTCGAACATGTAATCCCGAATGCTGCACAACCAAGCCAAAAAAAAGAAAAGAAAAGAAAACATATTAGCAATATGCAGATCAATCGTTTAGGAACAAAATCAAAGATGAGATAAGGCTAACCTGCCATCGAGCGAGCGATGAACATTCAGAAACTCAAAGGGATGCTTACACTGAGGACAAGTATGTATTTCGTTGTATGTTGCCCACCGCAAAATGCATGTCACACTGCCAAGAGTAAACATTGATGTTTCATTCTACAAATGATTGCGCATGGGATTCTAGCATCAATCAATAATGTGGTTAATGGCCATTGGATTCCCATTCAAGAAAGGATTATGATGAATATTACAAGACATGTACCAGATGCAGCAGAGATGTCTCGAGATAAAATTTTAAACGGGCATTCTTAATCCAAGATGATATTTAGGTGATGAACACAGTGTGAATGATTTCTTAATCCATTTAAGCAGTAACTGTGCAAAGTTAGAGCAAACAAATATGACTACGTAGCTGCTACTCGATCTACGAATGGTTGAAGACCAAGATAAGGTAGAAACCTTAAGTGCTAGCAATATCATTCAAATACAATCTGAATTACGAGTGCAAGAGCATGAGGGAAGAATAACTTTAAAGTAGAGAATTGATGCCTGATGCTCCATCTAAATAGAGAAAGAATAGGTTTCTCAGCATAACAGAAAAGAAAGATCAACTAGTATCCAAAAGAAAGGTACTGCATTACACCGAGTAAAAGAAAAACGAGAAGTGAGCTGCAAAAGACGAATCCAACATCGTTAATGAACTCTAAAGCCAGTTTCTACCACCTCAAGGAGAGATCTTTTGCTCTAAAGCAAAATGGCAGCGAAATGAAACAAATGAAAAGATCATGCTGCCACACTGCCAAGAGTAAAGGATTATGATGAATATTATGAGGCATGTACAAGATGCAGCAGAGCTGTCTCGATATACAATTCTAAATGGGCATTCTTAATCCAAGATGATATTTAGGTGATGAGCACAGTGTGAATGATTTCTTAATCCATTTACACAGTAACTGCGCAAAGATAGAGCAAACAAAAATGACTACGTAGCTGCTACTCGATCTACGAATGGTTGAAGACCAAGATAAGGTAGAAACCTTAAGTGCTTCCAATTTAACTGGAATTTTCCGTCAGAGATAGGCGGCTGCTAGCAATTTCATTTAACAAATACAATCTGAATTACTGAGTGCAAGAGTATGAGAGAAGAATAATTTTAAAGTAGAGAATTGATGCCTGATGCTCCATCTAAATAAAGAAAGAATAGGTTTCTCAGCATAACAGAAAAGAAAGATCAACTAGTATCCAAAAGAAAGTTACTGCATTACACCGAGTAAAAGAAAAACGAGAAGCAAGCTGCAAAAGACGAATCCAACATCATTAATGAACTCTACAGAGTTGCAGACAAACCAGTACGCGTGTTCGCAGCCTTTTACAAGCGCCATCTCGTGCAGAGCAATCTTGTCCAAGCAAATCGCGCAGACGCCGCAGCCCTCCCCCGATCCGACCGACTCACCTACCCATTTGCCCTTCGCAGTCATCACCTACGCAACAAGTAGCAGAGATAAACAAATCGAACGATAAACCTAAAAAAACATGAAAGAAACGGATTTGCGGAGCGCCGGATCTGGCGTTACCTCTTCGCCGGGGCGAGGCACGGAAGAGATCGGGCGACGGTGCTCCATGGAGACTGGATAGGATCGGGGAGGCGAGGAGAGAGGAAGAGGGACGGGAAAGGAGAGCCGAGAGCCTGAGAAGAAGTGAAAGAGGAAGCGACGGAAGACGAAGTGAGAAGCTTCAATTTATTGGACAAGAAATTCGGAAATATTCAAATTTACCTCCATTGTTTTCTTTATTCTTTAAAATACCCTTAAAAATTTTCAAACTCAAGCTTTTAAATCCTATTTACGAAAAGCTCTTTAAGATCAACGCCAGGAGTGATTAACGGCTGGATCTTCGCCTCTATGCGTGAAACGGTACGGATCCTACCACGCCCACAGGATTTCATTTTAAAATTCTCGTTGGAGGAGATCCACTCGACCGACGAGCTCGGTGACGATCTCGCCTCCCTTTTCGATCTGCCGTCGGGCGCCGACCTATCTCGGAATCGCTCTCAATTCCGGCCCACCGCCATGGATGCCAAGATCCGCGAGTTCTTCGATGCCGTAGGCGATAGCATTACTTGGTGCGAGCGCGACGTCATCGCTGTGAGTCTTCCCTCCGCTCGCCTCCTGCCGAAGCCCTCGCCGTGGTAATCATCGGCTTGAATCTTCCTTTTCCTTTTGTTTTCCTCATTGATGGGACCAATTAGGAGCAATTTATCTGGCTTTGATATCCTTTATCGATGCAAGACGCTGGAATTCGTGATACAACGGGCTTTTGTGTTTGCTTTATCTACCAGGGGTGTGAGAAAGAGGTCGCAGAGAGCGACAGTTCGGAGAGTAAGAATGAAAGCCCGCCTCATGAGGTTGCCCTGGGTTCATTCCAGGCACACGGAAGATGTGAATCGTGGAATTGCCATGCTTGAAGGTGCCTTTATCAGTTATTCCTTTGACATAATTGCGTCTTTCTTTCTCATAGAATCGTTTTGCTTTTCCTATCGACAGAAGTTTCGCGTCGTCTATCCTTTCTTTTTGCTGTTGTTGTTGTTGAAAAACGATGCTAGCGAAGTTCATTCAATATATTAGAAAACTGAAGCAGGAGTTGTAACAATTCAGCCAGTTTCTACCACCTCAAGGAGAGATCTTTTGCTCTAAAGCAAAATGGCAGCGAAATGAAACAAATGAAAAGATCATGCTGCCAACAACACAACTGATGGAGAAGAATGAGATAAATCCATTGTAACAATTCAGCCAGTTTCTACCACCTCAAGGAGAGATTTTTTGCTCTTAAAGCAAATGGCAGCAAAATAAAACAAATGAAAAGATCATGCTGCCTTCAGTGGTGGAGTTTCTTACCTAATTGCTAATATTATTAACACTACCTTATCTGTTTTTGCAGCAGCCTTGGATGGTTCAGACTTCAGATGGTCCACTGCAAACTAGAGAGAAGCTTTATTTGTTGGCTGTTGGATTTTACAGGAATGCGCCAACTCCTAGAACAATGCTTTATATTTGGAATCCTCATGCGAAATCAATGCAATTTGCGAAATTGTGAAATCTATGCCAAGAGTTTTAACTTAATTTTTGATGCATGTATTGACTCAGACCGTGAAAGAAGGTGGTGGAAGATCAAATCGCTCGAGGTAAGGGTTGAACTGGACTTCACAAATCATCCCTGTTTGAATTCTCGCCTGAAAACTGGAAATTGATCTTTGGTTCTTCCACGACAGATGGCGTGATTGGCATAGGAATCGCTGCTATCGCGGTGGGGCTTTCTTGTGGGTGCCCGGAGGAAATAAAGGCCAGTATCTTTTCCCTTTGAAGTCGTTCCCTTTCATAATTACAACTACTTGAAATAATTTGAACGTATCAATCAACGTGTGTCGATTTCGAGCGATGAACAAAGAAAATAGTTCAGATCGTCATTTTGCTTCCCAGAATTTATATAAAATTTCATTTTACCTGACAGTTTAGATATCGGATGAAGGGGGCTTAGTTTTGTCTGACCTGTTTGTTTGTGTGTTGCCTTCATCAGGAGCAGTAAGGCTTATTCATATCTATGGAATATGCAAAAGTATCAATTATAATTGTCTTTTTCTTATTAAATAGAATGTTTAATTGTGAAAAAATAAAGATTTATAGAGCAACTTATAGAAATTACACCATTATATTAATAAAACAAAAAAAAGGGGAGAGAATGATACTATATTGTTCCATTTATCAATTATAACATAAATAAGAGAGGCCAATTACTAGTAGTAATATGCTTAATAATTAACTTGATGCTTCTTAGAGATGAGAAACAAGGGGCATATGACACATAATGATACAGATCACAGAAATTTTTTAAGAAAACAAGTGCATGAACTGTAATAAACACATGAACACTTCATTTGTCGAAATGCTACAAAATCATAAAAAACTAGTTTACTAAAAGTGGTTCTAGCTAAAAAAAAAGATAAAATGAATTAAATTGTTGATCGTCAAATGAGATTCAGTCGTACATAAATACAAAAAGAATGGTGTAAATTACACAACATGTACCATTTCTAAAGATACTAGTACTAATCTTTTAGACATGATTGAATGAGGAATCGGAAGAATTGATTAGCATGCATTGGACTAGTATCGTGTTATATAGACAACGAGGGCCATCACTCCGTGATATAAACACGGACCAGAGATTGCTGGGAACACAACCTCTGACGAAAAGTATGAGACCATCAATAAAGTTTACTTGATATGCTTTTATTTTCCTTCTTAAGTTGCACTTTCAACTTCTTACCACCTAATTGAGAGCCATTCATCACATCAATGGCGATCTGGGCAGCTTCTGGTAAGTCATAACTTACAAAACCTGCAACCAAAGACATAACTTATAGGATGTAAAATGGAATTTGTAGAAGACCTGTAGAGTGGATAATGGATAGAGATCATTTTACCAAAGCATTTACTAACACCAGTTGCTTTGTCTACAAATACTTTGGCACTCAAAACCCTTCCAAATCGCTGAAAGGCATTTCTGAGTTCCTGATCTCCATATTCTTGTGGGATATGGTATATAAACAAATTAGCTCCGGGAGGACCTATAGTGTTCGACAAATATCAACACTGAGATAAGCACAATTAAACTTGAGAGAAGCACAACAATTACAAAACTCAGGTTGAGAACTCCACAAACCTTCTATCTGTCGCCCAGATATGGTGCTAGGATTTGAAGATGGTGCTTGATTAATCATCATATTAACAGGCGGGTCAGAGCTGTGTGAATTGCCCAACTGTCTAGTACTAATTTGATACGATAAAGGATACTGGAAACCTGATGAAGGGGCAGGATATGGTGAGCCTATAAAGCCACCAGATTGTGCCGTGTTAAAATTTCTAGGCGTCGTGACCGGAGAAACATCAGAACTGATCGCATGTAGTGTATTTGCTTGATTAACCGGTGGAATCATATTATGAAATGCAGCTTGACTTTGCATTGAAGCCAATTGGTATTGCATGAGTCCATAATTTCCTGTTGGCTGAATATAAATGACAAGCAAAAAAAAAGAAAAAAAATTCCTCTCATCAGGATGTAATTTGGCCCAATCGTGTGTAGAATAGTATTAGACAAACTTGCAAGCTATGAAATAAGAAATAAGAAATAAACAAGAGGATATTGATTATCATACAAAATCCCCGTAGATGAAAACTATCAATGAATCTGGAAACCATTAACAATAGCAGTAAGGATGTCTACAAGTTGCATTTTTTGCTTCCTCTTAATCTAGATATACACATCAGAGAGATCAATCTGGTAGTGAGCTTCAGGAACAGTGACATCAAGGAATGCTGAACAGAAAATTTGATTGAAGTATCGAAACAACATATTAAGCCTACTACAAATTTACAGCTATTCCAGCTTTGGTGCAGAATTGTTAGTGTTGAGCCAGATGAAAGTATCCAGCATAGAACTCACAATAAGTTTCTAAAACCAAGGAGCAACCCTTATTGTACTAGTGGTTCTAAAGTAAACTCATAAATCTGAGTACTGAATGGTGGTTAGTCTGCTCATATTGAAAAAAAAAAAAAAACTACTATCCTGTTCTTTTTTTTCATCTCATAGGTAGAAACAATAATAGGCCGATGCTATTCATTATTTAGGTATTTCATGCACAAAACCCAAGTCAGGAAAAAATTTCATGAACAGAACAGAGAGAAAGTACATTTGACTTTGACTTGCATGGGCTTATAGATGCCAAGTTTGTCGGTGGCCACAATACCTACACGATACCTTGTTAATGCCTTTTGGAAGTACCTAGAGAGGTAAAATGTGCGAGAATCCTCTGATGTGACTGAAGGAGAAAACTTCATAGATAGAACGTTCTATAATTTGTAGATTATTCAACTATGAAACTTATAATGTTGATTGTTCATGTTCATAGAGAAGGTTCTATAAGCCACTTGTAAGATTTACATCGTTGAACAAAAGGAAAGGCTGTTGTCTAGCTATCAATATGTTAGATTAGTTTTTTAAGCTATTCTTGCTGTGCATTATGTCTTAGAGACTAAAGACTAGATAATTATTTTATCCCATTCAACTTGGTACCGAAGGGGGGAAACCTAATTTAATCTGAAAATAATGCCCGCAAAAAATACTTTAGAAAGATCAAGAAAAAAAACTTAAAGTTTCCATGTTTTACTCAAACGAGAGTTACACCTGATACCCATATCCATTGTATGCAGGAATGTAGCCCATTGGTAATGCTCCAAATAATGATTGATGCTGCATCGAATTGGCATAAGAAATACTGGAGGCCTGTGATTGAGCTTTTTGTGCTCGTCGAGCTTGCCTTTCCTTCTCCGTGTCTGCCCACTTGACAACCAAAGGCACACTAGATCCCTGCAAGATGTTGAGGATCATAGCAAACCATTCAGAAGGAAAAAAAGAATAACTTCCTACCCGAAATAGAAAACTGGAAGTCAGTCTCAGCATGAAGCTTAAACAAACAAAGGATTACTCATTTTGAAACGAAGACTGACCTCTTTCACATTGACTATTTATGGAAATAAAAATTTCAACTCCAGTTCACAAACTTCATATTTCTATTCATTGCTTAAAAGTTTTGGCTGAAACATTCGCTAAATCAGCTTATCGTAATTTGTGCAAGCTACCAGACATGCTAATACATTCACGACTACACAAATTATTGACACACTCCTAGTCGAATAAGAAGAAAAGACGAGCAAGAGCTAAGTGTGTGATATCTCTCCATTGCCCATTCAATATATGTATTGTTATCCAATGATGATGCATTAGTCTATTGACGTGCTCCATTCATAACAATAGAGCCTCCTTAACTAGTTGAAACGTGACTTAATAAGGCCTCCTTAACTAGTAGTAACAATGAAAGTGATTTGGGAGATTGTGACAGGTGCACACAATGTGAATCTCCTTTGCCGCAATAGCATCTTTCCAGTATATCACCACCCTATTGATGCTAGCAAAAGTGGAAGACGGTTAATCCCGGTGTTCCATCTTTGTTACATGGCTGAGATTATGTACTCATAAACAAGCAGATAAGTGGAGCATCGAATTCCAGGTTAGGAGACCTTGGTAGGATACTGAAAGAACAGCCAACAAGGTGAAAAGTGATGGGAGTGAACAGGTCTTCTTGTTGGGATAGATTCAACTACCATGTGTAAACTTAAATAGTGATGCATACAAACTAATCATAGTAACTGTGCACTCAATTGACGATACATCTTCCTTGCAGGAGATAG
>JBBMKF010412104.1:0-13945 GCA_037834155.1 Curcuma caesia
GTTGCACCCAACATAGTGCAACAAATGCTCTCACCCATATTCCACTATCACACAGTGTCAGGTGAGTGCCAACAACAATAACAACTGTCAACCACACATACTACTATCATATATATGTCATGATGCTCAGGTTAACAAATAATGACTACATATACTCAGTCATAATTAACATCAATCAGGACAAGTCGTCAATTAGACATATATAGTAGTAAATTTGTGACTAGATAATACAACAAATAAATGAGACTGTAATGATGGAAACTAGATCATATCATAGGTCAACAATAAGGTATCAAGCATCGAGTATAATAATAAAAATAAGGTCAAGATATCAACAAATAATTTATAATAAGTCGTGCACTACAATTAAGAACTGTATTGACCAAGTACACCCATCTGATATGACAAACATCAAAATAAGAACCCCAATATAATCCCCGTATATAATCGAATCCACTAATTAAGGTCTTGCAATTTACAAAATACACACCCACTAAATACAATAATACATTAAATTTTATAGTAAAATAAATCCCCCACTTAACTTATCTTACTCCACTCTTTTTCCAATTAAACGATTGGCACAATTAAACTGTTAACACAACTTCCCACTGTTACAAATCCAATTAAACCCATTCCCTACTTAACCACAGCCAGCTTTAAGCTACCGGAATAACAAACACGAATACCTCAATCGGAAGAAACAAATCACAATCTAATCCACAACAACCAGTCTAGAACAGATCATATCTAACCTACTGGAATTAATTAACAAATTTACCTCCATCCCAAAATCAGACTAGAATCGGACTGAAATCCCAAAATCAGATTTGCCTCCATCCCGAAACGAGATCAGTAGTCTAACCTAATCTCAAGAAACTCGATCGAAAATCAGATTGGAACAGAATCCATCTCAACATATTGATTCCCTATTCCACCGAATCAAACAACGTCGTCAAGTAATAAAAGATATCGAACCATAGGGACCGTGGAATAAATCACTAAACTAACACAAGAAGAGTGTAGAGTTCACATAATTTGGGTTCAGATGGGAAAAGTGAGAGTGAAGTCGAGCTCCTAAACCTCAATCGAAGAAAAATCAACTAGTGATAGGATTGGGAAAACGATTCTAGGACTTCGGATTCCTCGAGATTATGTCTAATTAACTATGGACTCCTTACCATTCCTCAATGTTTACACAATTACAGAGATTCTAACCAAGATATCTAATTAGACCTCATCAAATTTCCTCGGAATAAAATCAATAATCCTCTAACGTTATGACTACTAGTTTGAGATGCACCCAAATAGCCTGGTTATAGCTCTCCTGCTGTCACCGGGCACTCCAGCATACTACTAGTGTCCTACCCTCTGTCACCGAGTACCCAATTAAGAACCTCTCCCTAGCAATCAATAACCATTAGCTATCTCTCATAAAGATTCATTGTAACCTAAGAATTTTCTCGAAAAGTCCAGTTAAAGATTCACCTTCTGTCACAAGGTACCCCGGTCATACGATCTTAAGATTTCTTTAAACCACAACTCACCATTATCCTTATAAATTAATACCATTCATATTCATATCATCAAGCAAACACAAGGCACAAATTCATAAAGCAAATGCATAAATATATCATAGAACATGGTAAATACTAATCCATAGTTACAATCATCCACAATACATCTCGATTCCTCCTATATCCTAGAATCTAAGGTTCTACTCCATGACAGAGAGATTGTAACACGAAGAAGATTGAAAGAAATACATTTAGATCCTAAATCTGAGATAGAAAGAGGAAATAAAATTTATCAATGATTGTCGTCTTCTTCACCTTGCAATCTCCTCGTCGACGGTGGAAGGATGCGACGGAGTAGGCCTGAACAGATGGATGGATCGTTGATTCTTGCTCCGGATGGCGGCTACGATGGCTCTCTATCACCTCCAAGGACTTCCCCTCTTTTAGGGCAAATAAGGGGGGGTATTTATATGCAACCGAAATCAACTCTTTGCCACACGACCGTGTCTGGTGGCATGGCCCAGGGCACACGGCCTCCACGCTACGTCACACGGCCGTGCCTGGTAGGCACAGTCTAGGGCTGTGGATACCATGGAAAATAGGCATGGCCGTTCCTACCATTCCTGGTAGGCACGGCCGTGCCTGGTAGGCACGACCAGGCCCCGTTGAGGCTCTGAAAAGCAGGCACGGCTAGAAGCTGGTTCTCCTCTGGAAATCAGGCATGGCCAAGCCCTAGTTCAAGTTGGAACAAAGGCACGGTCATGCCTGGTAGGCACGGCCCTGGGCAGCTGACTCTCGTTGAAGTCATGGTCATGCCTGGTGGGCACGGCCTATGGTTGATGCAGTTCTGGTGGTCAGGCACGACCCCTTAGGAAGATGAGACACGATCGTGCCTTGTCTTCGGTTAATTTTCTGTTTCACCTTCTTTCACTCCATTTCCATCCTACAAAAGTATAAACACAAGAGCAGACATTTGAACCAGGAAATGGAGAAAACATGTCTAATACATAAATAAAGGATGTGATAAACGTAAGAAAATAACATGAAATACAGAAAGATGTACAATGAAAACCTCAGAAATATATATATTCCCTATGCACATCAACCATGAACAACACAACAGCAATCAATGATCCGATCAATCTAACAGAATCACAACCCACAACAGATCAATCTCCACTAAACCCAACAACAAAGAAGTCCCTAATCGAATTCAGAAATTAACACCCAAGCCAAAACAACTAGGTATTCAGAAAAAACTAACCTCACAGATCTGATGCCCTAGAATCCAACTCCGATTCTAAGCTCCACTTCCTCTTCTCAGTTGAAACCTGCCTTCACTCCACTGACACCGATCTACTTCCAACAAATTAGAGAACCACAACTCAGAAATTCAAAGAACCCAATGAAATCCACTAGATGGCCACACACCATAAAAATCAGACTTACTGATCGAGATCCTTCAGATCCGAGCTCCTCCCCTATTAGCGTCGCACCTGTCACTGCCACCCGATCAAATCCCAACCACTCATCAGCAAGAATCCAATTCTTCTATCGAATCTCCTAGTCACCAAAGATCCACCGTGATGTCCACACCGACTTTGGAGGAGCACGATCAGGGAAAGAAAAAGAAGAGAAATCGCGAGCTCGGGAAGGAGACGATCATGACTTTAAAACCTTCTTAATGGATTTCGAGTATCGGATTTAAACAGATCCGATCCACTAACCTGAATTGGCTTAGTAATTGGGCTTATTGGGCTGAGTTAAGTGGCCTAATTGGGCTGATTAATTGGGCTTCAACAGTAACCCAATTTGAACCCAAACTCAATAACAACCTAGGCTTTAATTGGTTAATCTTAAACATGCTTCATTATAGATAATAATTAAATTAAACATGGATTAATTTTCCCTTAATCCTTGTTAACCAATGAGAGCTAAATTATTTATAATTAATCCCAACTTCAATTTACATCCTAAAAAATTTCTCATTCCTTACAAGACCGATCAACAAAAGGCTTGTTTGTTTTATTATTAAGTGCTTTAATTTTTATATATTTTGTGTTTGCACTTATTGAACTCTATAAGAGGTGTCTCCACCTCCGAAAGATATTCAAAAAAAAGAAAAGTTAGTGGATAGACACTTTCAGTACATAGGCCTTGGAGTACTAATCCTAGAGGGTGAGAACCAAGTAAATTCGATGTATTTTCTTTTTAGGTTCTATTTATTGTTTTTGATGCTACTAATATGATAGAAAAAAATGAACTCGACAAATCAAATACAAAAGTGAGACATGCTTTTCACTCCCCTCCTCTAGCATGTTCAATGGTCCAATAAAATGGACCTCCTTTGCGAGGCTTTCGCCCTACTCTCGTTTTGGTCCATCTGTATCATATCCGTATATCATTTTCGAGAAGCTTGTTCGTTACCACATACTTCCCGTATCTCTGCTTCGATGGGGAATTTAATCTTTTGATGATAAGGAGAGGTTGCCACTATAAAGACACTCAAAGTCGGTCATTCGAGGATGACATTATATCTGAAGAAGTATCCACCACTGTGAAGAGGGTCATTAGGGCTCATCATAACTGTTCCTCCCCCAATGATAATGGGAAGGTAATCTATCCTAATGCATACACTGAGTTCCCCTGAGAACCCAAATAGGGTTGTAGAGATCGAATATAAGGCGGCTCCTCCAATCTGCATATGGTCAAAAGCCCTCTTAAATAACATGTTCACTGAACATCTTGAGTCAATTAAGATGCAAGCAACTTCATAGTTGGCGATGGTTTCTTGAATGATCAATAGATCATTATGCAGCACAATGACTCCCTCCAGATCACTTGTAACAAAATGGATATCAATATATCCTACCTTTCAAACATAATTTTTTATCATCAAACTCTCCATCTAACAATGGGCTTTTTGGGCACAATTAAAATCTCTATTAGTAACACCTCATCTAATAACATTTATCATCTCCCAAGAAGGATGGTCTTGTTGGTGCAGGGAGCACCAGATGATCGAATCTGAGTTTTGATAATGGAAAAGGTTCAAGTTAAGTGTATGAAGTGATCTGGTGAGCTTAACTATGTGTCATGCAGCACAGGAAAGCCCTAATTGCAACTAGGCAACTGAAGTCCTAATTTGGAGGATTAAGTGGAAGACATGGTTTGGAGGACTGGGTAAGAAAGTCTTAGTTAGAAGGACTAGGGAGGAAGTCTTGGCAGATTAAGAGCACCAGACAGAAGTCTAGATGGGTCTGGAGGACTGGACGTCTAGTGGTGGAAGTTCTGGGGTCGAGGATTGAGGCTAAGCAAAAGTCTAACAAGTGTGGAAGACTTGGTTGTCATGAGGTAAATTCTTTCGAGTGGAGTGGGTGAGGACATACTCCCCCCAATAGGGGAACTGTGGGTATCAATTTGATCTTGGGTTTCATTGGAAACTTGAAATCAAGACCAAACAGTTTGAAAAACTATTTACTTTTCTATTATATTTTGTATTTTGGACTAACATGTAATGCAGGAAAGGAAGGGATGAAACTTTATGTTCTGGGTGCCCTTATTTGGATCCAGGCAACTAGACCTCCAGACGCCCGAATTCATTCCAAGCCATCAGACATCAATGAAACGGGCTAGGTAGACAGTGAGGTAGTAAAGCCCCAGTGGTCGAGACACCTCAGCCTCCAAGCACCCAGAAATGTTCCAAGTGCCTGGATTTGGATAAGGCATTGTAGAGTCAAAGTTGATCTGGCAATCTCCACGTTAGCATTCAGGCGCCCGGAAGATGCTGAATCAGCATCAAAAATGGATCGACATGACAATGTGGAGGCACCCAGAAAGGCTTCCAGGCGCCCGGATCACTTAATATAAGTAGCCTCAAGGGGGACCCCTAGAAGCATCTCACTACGACTCAACAACGATCGTCAACACAAAAATCTTCCATCTGAAATGTCATCGTCATGTCAAGGAGTTGCAACAAGGTATGCACATCTATACTTCGTTGGTATATTTACTTATTGTTTGCTTTTGTACTTAACATTTTAGGTCGGTATACGTGTTATCGATCCTAATCTTTTTGTAAAGCGGTTAACTTCCTTTCGTAAGAGGGGAGTTAGTTAGTGAATTGCTCGTCAGAAACGATCATTGATCGTGGGCCTTGGACTAGCAACCTGCGAGGGGTGCTCACTTTTGGTACAACCGCTGATCGAGCAATTTTTTTATTTTTTGTTTTTGCTCTAATTTTAATCTTATTATTCTCTTTCCGCACTATTAATCCAAGACCAAGTCTTGGTATATTTTATTTTTATATTTTGTGTGCAAGATTCAAGCCCATCGGGAAGACCGCCAGACCACCTTTGTTCTCTAGGGAGAATTTTATCTACTGAAAAGGTAGAATGGAGTATCACCTCAATACACAGATAGATATGTGGATTGTAATCCAAACTGAATTTACAATTCCCAAAGACAACGATGGCCTCCCACAATCATGTGAAAAGTGGGACGCAACCACAAAGCGAAAAATAGAAGTCGGTGCCAAACAACCTAGACGCTCTAGTGTGAGTTGACTAAGAAAGAACTCAACCGAGTCAGTCCTTTCATAAGCACCAAGGACTTGTGAGACAAACTCATTGAGCTGCATGAGAGGACCTCCGACACCAAAGTGAGCAAGCGTGACCTTCTACTCAACAAACTCTATAATATCAAGATGCAAGAAGGCGAATTTGCTAGTGGATTACACGCGCGAATCCAGGACCTGCTCAACTGACTTGAAACAATCGGCTAATCCGTGAAAAATTGAGATATTATAAGGTACACACTGAAAAAAGTGTTTTCCAATAACATTTTGTGGGCATCAATGGTTGATGCGTATAACGTCTCCAGAGACCTTTCAAAAATTAAATTAGATGAGTTATTTTCTGAATTTGAGTTGCATGAGCAAACTAACGTCAATCCGGTCGAGAAAGGGATTGATCTTGTTGCAGGTCAGACTAAAGAAAGAAGTCCAGAAGATAAGTCAAAGAAGAATCTAAAGGATCATCGGGTTCAGAAAGTAACAATGAAGTTGCTACCGAGCTAGTAAACCTAGTTCAGAAAATGCTAAAGAAGAAACGCGGGATTCAAAGGTTAGAAATGAAGATGGTGGTTCAAAAGGCAAGCTCGAACAAGACACCTACAAACAATACCAAACTCACATGCTATGGATGTAAGGGAAAAAGGGCATTTCAAGGTTGAATTCCCAAACTAGAAAAAGAGCGCAAGATGAAGAAGAAGATGCTCAAGGCCACTTGGGATGAGTCAACTTCAGAGGACTCAGAGGAGGAAGCTACAAGCTTCCTAGCTCTCCCAGCTCGAGAGGAACTCATAGAGATGGAGATCAAATCAAACACCGAATCTAATTCAAGCCACAAATTCGTATGCAATTTATAACGGCCAAATAGCTTTGTAAGTATGAAAAAGTTGTATAACTAAGAAACTAGCTAAGTCCAATGCCTAGGTTGAATCTCTCCAAAAGGAGGTAGCACTCCTTAAGGAGAAAGTCAATATCAGTTCGCCAACTAAAAAAATGTTCAAGTTGGAATTTCAACTCAAGTCAAACTTGAGGAAGAAAATTTCAAGTTGAAACTTCAAATTGACAACCTGACAAGATCATTGAAAAAGTTCACTTCAGGATTCAAGTATCTTGATATGATGCTTGGAACTCAAAAGGTTGTGTACAACAGATCTAAGCTTGGACACTAAACCAAATATAGATCTTACATGTCTTTGCTAAATCGACCCAAGAAATCACGAATCCAAGCATGAGTTCCAAAGTCGAACATGACCACTCCAGTTGGACTGAGCAGTTATTGGGTCCCCAAGGATCAAATACACTATTTGATCAGAGTTAATAGAGGTCACGATCTAGGGGATCTAAAACCATTCATGTTAGATAGAATTGTTTGTTTTTATTTATTTTATTTTGTGTACTTAGATTGAATCTAGGTTAGGTAAGGACACAAATTTGGTTAATTCTTGCTCATCCTAGTACCAAGGTGAGGTGAGACAATAGTAAGTTAGGAAAATCCAGTTTAAGTGGTCAAGTGGGGTAAGGAGTACCCTAATTGATTTACTTAGCTGAGTGAAATTAATCGAAATTACCTCATCAAATCCTAAACTAGTTAGACCAAAATTTTTCCCTAAATTAGCTAAGTGTGCAATTTCTCAAACCAGCTTTGTCTTAGAAGATAGTCGTTGCTCTGATACCTAAGAAGGCTCCTATACCTCGCCACTACTTGAAAGTTGACTCTTGAAATATACACTTAGTGAGTCAAAAGGTTAAACTTGAATACTCAAGGTTAATCAAATTTTAAAAATTCATCATTTAACTAATTAAAATAAAATTTGAAAACTATCTCACGTAACCTAAAGGATTAATTGTGTGATAATCTAGAATTGGGTGAGATGAAATTAGAAACTTAATAAATTAATTTTAACCTTAATAAATTAATTTTAAACTTAAAAAATTAATATTAAACTTAACAATTAATTTTAAACTTAATAAATTAATTTTAATCTTAACAAATTAATTTTAAACTTAAAAAATTAACTTTCAACTTAACAAATTAATCTTAAACTTAACAAATTAATTTAAACCTTAACAAATTAATTAAAACCTTAACAAATTAATTTAAATCTTAACAAATTAATTTAAAACTTAATAAATTAAATTAAACTAAATTTAAACTATCTAAACAAAATTTAAACTAATTAAACTTAAAATAACTAATTAATTAACTTAATTTCATTTAAACCTTAATTAATTGATTAATAAAATTTAACCCAATTAAAACCCATAAAGGCCCGACCCAACCTAATTCGAGCGCCCGAATACAAATCCAGGCACCCCAAATAACTTTCCGAACACCACCCATGATTTTGCGTAGACGCCCCTGGTTTTTGAATTCAAGCACCTGGAGTTTTTTTCAGGCGCCCCGCACCACGCAAAATCTGAGCACCCCGATTTAAATCCAGGCGCCTGGATCACATTTATAAAAATAACTGGAGCTCAAAGTTTTCAAATCACACCAAATCCTCTTTCAACCTTAAAAACCCTCTTCTCGCATTGTCGCCAAGGTTTTAGGTCATTAGTTTCCTATTTCTCTTCCAAAAATGCCTAGGTAAGTTCCCAAAATAATTTAAAATTATTTTTAGTTAAGTATTAATTTGTGCATTAGGATTAAAAGGAAGACCACTGAGGCTACTTCTAGTACTCCTAGTACAGATTCTAGATTCCCCTCTGATGAACTTAAGATTAAGTTTGCATCATTGACTTTTGTACCTCTGCATTCTAGATATTTATGTAGAATATTTTTCGCACATTCATGCATACCATCGATGGAGGTCTTAGAGCATTATGACCTTCAGCGATTAGTGTATTGTACTAGCCCGATTAACACAAGTTTGTGTGCTAAGTTGTACAATAACCTAGTTCAAATCGACGATCTGACCTACTCTACTAGAGTAGCTAGGAGAGATTTTATTTTATCTCTCACCATTATTAGAGAGCACTTAGGACTTAGACATTCATCATGTACATTTACTTACTACCCCCTAGGGATGTACCTTTTGGGGATCTCCACTCACACGTCACACTAGATTTCATACATTCATATTTCTTTAGAAAGGAGAGAATCCTTATTGCGACTCAATTCTCTTCTATTAGACTCAGAGTGCATGACTATGTTATGTATAGAGTCTTAGTGATTTACATTCTACCCCTGACTACTAGAGACGTCGCGATAATGCAACTATTTCATATATTTCTTCTATATGCAATACATCATAGGTAAGACATAGATATTAGTTTGCATATCTTTCATGCCATTATTTTTACCACCAACAGGAGGGTACATATGCCCTACTGTCACATTTCGACATCGCTCCTAGCATTACTTGGATTTGGCATCACCGCAAGTGAAGTCAAACCAGCTATTGAATTTGACATGTTAAGCATTAGGAGTTTTTTCTTAGCTGAGGTACATATAGATGAGGATGAGATTCTATCTTAGAGACGGGGGAACCAACAGCAGCCGCCGAGGAGGACGACGACGACACTAACTTAGCTGACATTCTCTAGCTCCCTCCACCTCCACCTCCTATCACTCTAGAGCAGAGAGTGATCAGACTCGAGGAGTCAGTCCACAGTCCGCACGAGTAAGTTACTTCCTACTAGCAGACTATGGTTAGTCAGTTTGAGAGTCAGGAGGAGAGGAGTAGGGCTAGGCATTATGAGCTGATGGGCATGCTCAGATCTTAAGGCATGGGTCACCTTCAGCCGCCTCCCCTGTAAACCCAACTTTTTAGTTTTACATTTAACTTGTATTGACTCTAGACCTTTTTATTGATTATTATTGCATTTTTCTATTTCAGCATTGCATTTATTGCACTTTATTTATTTTTGAATAATTATCTGCAATTAGGAAATTGTTTGATACACTAAGTTTAAATATTTCAAAAACTCATATTTTCAAATATACTATTACTTAGTTTTTTCAATTTTATTTTATTTTTTAAAAAACTTAGTTTAAAATTTTTAAAATTTCAAAAATAAAAAGAATTTTTGACTCTAATCTAGATACTTCCAGTAGAGATCATGCACCTATAGACTTAGGTTGATGCATCTCACAAAGCACACTAGATAACTTGATTGTGTATTGTGAATTTAGAATGATGTGAGATGTATAGGGTCATAGCCTGAGTTCTAGATGCTTATATCTGTGCGTCAAACCAAAACTTGGGCTATAAACATAAAATATGGATCAAGTTAAGTGTTCCTGCTTAGTATAAACTAACTGATATGATACACTTAAACTTGACCAATTTGATTAAGCTACTATTTTTTGATACTTAGCCAAGATCTAAGTTGGACATGTGCTTAAAAGGAATTTTTTTTATCTAAGTATTTTTTATTATAGCATGCTTGGACTCATACCTATTTTTCATGCAATTAAATGATTGTTATAAATTTTTTTCAAAAACAAAGTTTACCAATATATTTTTTATTATGTCAAAGGGGGGGAAATAAAGAATTCAAAGTTAAACTCACAATATTTAGTTAAACTCACAATATTTTTAACATTTTTAAAAACTCCTAAAAAATCTTTCAAAGTGATTTTAAGTCTTAGAAAAATGATTTTCAAATGGTTAAGTCTTGAAAAATATGATTTTTTCAAAGTTAATTTTTTATAAATTGATTTAATTATTGCAAAATACTTTCAAATCTAAGTAGGACTTGAATAGTTTATATCAAGTTGATCAAAATCAAACCATGCCAAATTTAGGGGGAGAGAAGAAAAAGATATTATTTTAAAATTAGTATTCTCCTTTAAAGTAAAACTAAGTTCAAGGGGAGTCCTGAATAATGGGGGAGTCAAGGACTTTAAATCATTAATACTTGTGATGATTTGCCTTATTTATTGCTATGTTTACTTCCTTTATGTTATTGTAAATATTTTAATATAACTTGAAACCTAAATTGTCATAATCAAAAAGGAGGAGATTGTTCGTGTAGGGAGCACCAGATGATCGAACATAAGTTTTGATGATGATAAAGGGTTCAAGTTAAGTGTGTAAAGTAATCTAATGAGTTGAACTGAGTGTGCAAATAGCACAAGAAAGTCCTAGTTGTGGCTAGGCATAGTAAAGCCCTAGTTGTGGTTAGGCGATGAAAATCATAGTTGGAGGTTAGGCAGGAAGACCTAATCTGGAGGATTAGGTGGAAGACCTGATTTGGAGGACTAGGTAAGGAAGTCCTAGTCAGGAGGACTAGGTAGGAAGTCTTGGCGGATTAGGTATACCAGGTGGAAGTCTAGGCGGGTCTGGAGGACTAAATGTTTAGCAGTGGAAGTCCTAGGAACCGAGGATCAAGGTTAAACAAAAGTCCAACAAATCTGAATGAATTGATTGACATAAGATAAATTCTCCCGAGTTGAGTGGGCGAGGACGCGTTCCCGAGAATGAGAACAGTAAGTGTCGGTCTGACCTAGTATTTTACTGGAAACCTAAAGTCAAGATCAAACAGTTTGAAAAATTGTTCACTTTCTTATTACTTTTGTGTTTTGCACTAACTTATAATGTAGGAAGGAGAGGCTGAAACTTTGTATTCCGACCGCCCTTATTTAAATCTAGGAGATCGGATGGTCCAGATGCCCGGATTGATTCCAAGCGATCGGACGTCAGCGAAACGGACCAATGAGGTAGGTAAGGTGGCAAAGTCTTAGTGATTGGGACACTTCAACCTCCAAGCACCCAGAAAAGTCCAAGCGCCTAAATCTGGATAAGACGTTACAGAGTCAAAGTTGGTCCAGAACCTCCACGTCAGCATATAGCTACCCGAAAAGGAATACAAACACCCGAAAGTGCCTAGTCAGCATTGAATGTGGATCAACGAAACAACGTGGAGGAGCCCGGAAAGACTTCCAAACGCCCGGATCACTCAATAAAAGCATCCTCGAGGGGGAACCCTAGAGACATCTGATTACGACTTACGATGACCATCTACAGGAAAAGAGTTCATCGGAATGCTGTCGTCACGCCGAGGAGTTGCATTGAAGTCTACGCATCCATACTCTATCAGTATAACTTTCAGTGTTTTACATTTTGTACTTGAATTTTAGGACGGTATACTTGTTATCGATCCTACTTATTATTTGTAAAGCGCTTAACTTCCTTTCGTAAGAGGAGAGTTACTTAGTGAATTGTCCGTTGGAAACAATCTTTGATTGTGGGCCTTAAAATAACAACCTGTAGTTGTGAACCAAGTAAAACCACCGTGCATTTGTGTCAATTTCTGCTGCATATTCTGTTTTATGTACGCGAGTTTTACGAGTTTGTCGAAGATTGTGAAAAAGCCCAAAATGCTATTCACTCTCCCCCTTCTAGTACTCCTAACGATCCTACAGTACGAACATATACTTTGACGACCAATAAATACTCTAGTTAGACGATATGAAACTATGACAAATACGTCCATCAAATGAGGAAAAAAAAGATAAAAATAGACTTAATTAGTAATAATAAAATAAGATAAAATTTATTTAAATATAAATGATGATATAGTAAGAGATAAAATCTAATGACATAAAAAGATTCATATAGCTGATCCTATCTAATAAGATAAGACTTGATTATTATTATTATTATTATTATTATTATTGTATCGTAGGACATTGAAGACCCAACATCCTCCATAAGGCAAAAGACAAATAACAAATTTTGATAAAACGCATTGGACAAGCAATCTTGGACTAGCAATTTAGGACATGTTAATGTGTTTTTTTTTAGAGCATCTATAAAGGGAAAGGTTCATTTCTAGTACATCTGTATAAAAAAACACAATTTATCGATAGCAGCCTCTTTACTTTATTTCTTAGCATACTAAAAATTCCACAGATTAGGGGCAATTGATAAATATATTTTAGAACTAGAAATATGCAATTATCTCTAAGCCCTCTAAGGCACAATCATTAAAAAAATCAGTTCGTATTTTTTACTTCTTAATTTTGTCTGCTACAAATGCATCGAAAAACACTTCAATGATCCAAAGATGAAATGTGACCATCATTTCAGAAATTAATTCGCGTCCCTTACTTTGTTAATTTTGACAACTATTGGCAGGGGCGGATCCAGGTGAGGGCTGGAGCCTATTGGAAGATTATCAAAATAATTTAAAAAGCTTCAGAGCTAACTAGGCTATTCCAAAGGTATTTTTAGAATCTCAACTATAAAAAAATGCACCCCTTTAATAAATCTAAAATCATAATGTGTGTTTTGATCATTACAAAAGTTTAAGTATGTCCTTTAGTTAAATGTTGTTTACAAATTGTAGGGGTGCCGAATAGGATGCCTCACATAGGAACACTGGCGATGGAAGGTTTTATGAACATTTCATTTTATGCGTGCAATCCAACTTCATAACAGGTGGAAAAATTCACATGATTGTAAACAATCTAATCTCACTTCTTCAGTAAAAAAATAAAATTCACCATCCCAACGATCCCACACGATCGGTCCCACGACTATCTGTGAGGAGGTAAATCAAGAAACTATAATTGATCACGATAGAGGGCATCATTGTAAACAATCTAATTCCAAAACTATCCAATTGCATTCACATCTGATCTAGAATCTGGAAAGATCTTCATGGTACTACACTGACTGACCAGACACATTTATTTATAGAAAAAAAAAAGAGATTTTTTTTTATGGAAAACTTGCTATCGTTCACCAAGAAACTCTATGTATTTTCGTTTCTAAATTCCAATCCATGAACCCGACTTGATTCCACATGACAATACAATATATGCTGGTTGCATCGGGAGATTTTACTTTTGCCTCCTATTTATCTTTGATGATCTTTTGGTTTTGGCTGAAGAAGCCTGCGGCAAAGG
>JBBMKF010412321.1:0-13943 GCA_037834155.1 Curcuma caesia
CTTTGGTAGGTTTCTGATTTCTTCATGTAACTGGGACTCAGCTGGATGAAAGAAAACAAATGTACAATCCTCAAAAATAGGTCTGGAGGAGAGGAAAGTTGGAAAGTGTAAGCCTTTCCAAGTTAAATACTATATAAATGAAACCTCATAATTTCAACTGAGAGTTGGCTTGCTTGAACTAAATACTCAAATCTGCTATCCAAGGCTCTACCAAGCTATACCTTGGCCACATGTTCAGGTGAATTTTGATTCTAAAGAATGATCATTTAGTTGGAATCACAGTTCAAATCTATGCCTCAGTATCTCAAGTAAATTACATGATATTTACCCATTGGATTAAAGTATCATTATGTCTCACCATTTTGCTTGAGTGATAGAGCTGAATCAAAACAGTTCCCAGCTCAAAACGCTAATTTCCATTAACAGCTGGGAAATATCAAGGCACATAGGGAGCACGTAGGAAGGTGATCAAAGACAGAAATATCAACAGAAGACCATCAAGGAAAGCTTAGGCAAGAAAACTTGACAGCTGGGAAAGGCAAGTGACTAGAGTTCTCTGCAGAGACAGCAGATGAGCAGAAAACTAGGTGGCAGATGTGTGGGACAACAAGTAAGACATCTTCCTTCCATCCTCTTCCTTCCCTCTTGTTTGTGTCACCAACACCAACTCGGCATATGTCAGTTGACACCAAAATAGGACAATTCTAGCCAGCCGCCAATAGACCTGTTCAAGCTGGTCAATTAGACCTAGCACTGGAATGAAATTTTGAACCTTGCAAAATAACAATAGAGTCATCAAATGCTAAGCAGTGGCAATGGGTGGCATGGTATGGGGGTCTTCAAAATCATGAATGTACTCTCGTACAGTCCTACCAAGATTTGCTTATTTAGCATATTATTTAGGACCACAAACCAGATCTATAACTAACAACTGTATTAGAATTATATAAGGCTCCCTGGATCTAACAAATGAATTTAGGATATTTGTCAAAATTAAAGGCATGTTTCCACTTTCCACAGGATCCATGTTCACTGCTGGCATGTATAAGGTTCTAGAAATGGACTTGTGAGCATCCCACATCAATTCATCATATTAGAAACTACAAGAGGACCTAATACATGGGAATCTTTGTAACAGATTAAATAAGTTAAGAAAATTTACATTTTAAGCAGCATCTATGATGGGAGCAACATGGGTGCTGTAACTGCATACTACAGGGATTAGGCTGACATGTCAATTGCTCGACTAGAAACTGACAAGGAATTCACATCTATACCATGAAGATAAACAAACTTACTAGCATTTTGCATGCAGAACAATCACAGAATAGCATAGCAATATTGAACAGCCAACTGCAAAAGATCTGATAGTGCCATTTTCACTTATTGGTTTGGGTAATAATTTCTTAAAAGTCCAATGTAAACTGTCATGGTTGTAGGTTAAGGAAAAAATAGCTCCACCATAAATTAGGTCTAGAATCAGTTCAAAGATTTAGGGCCTAGGTTTAGAACATCTAAAACTTGAGGGAATTGAAAGGCTCAGAATGATAATAGGGGCTTTAGGAAGTTAAATAAATTTCAAAAGCAATAACATTTTGAATAAGTAGCACCAAGGAGAATGGAGATCACATCTGTCAGTTTTTTCCTCCAGACTAGAACATCTAAGGCTTAAGTTTTCTGCCTCTCCATATCTCATGGCCCATTCAAAGATTGGCACAGCTTTCAGAAATCTGAGACTAGTTTCATTCAACTTGTGAAAAAAAAAGTGAGATAAAAGCACTACAGGAAATGGAAAGAACATATACTGAAGATTTGTAGGGAAAACTAATATTTGGGAGTTGGGACATCTTGGGTGACAGAAGAAATTGTGTGACGGTGACAGTGGTCACACTCTCGTAGCCCAAATACAACAGAAGATCATGATAAGATGGAAGGATCTCTACAACTACACAAAGCTTACTATGGGGTCCTATATTGTCCTAGTTATTCAGCTGGCAAGTAAAGGTCATGCTGATAAAAAGCAACCGACCTAGAATTCGGTGTATGAATTATGGCAGTTAAGTATCTCCTTCTAAATGTGTAAACGTAAAGTTTCATCAATCTACAACTGTTTAGCTTTTATTATCCACCTGTGTAAAAATATGCATGTACATATAACCTGAAGCAAGAAGGCTAAGAACATCATGTTCATCAAAAAAATACATTTAGGATTAATTTTGACTAATCAGTGATTACTTATGTCATGAATTTCAGAAATCTTTATCTATTGCAAAGTCATAAGTGCAGAATTAAGACCATTGTCACACATCCATATTATATATCCTATTCTACTACAGACTCGCCATAATTCATAAACAATTATGAATGGTTGTATAATGATACATCCATGTATTTTTATTCAATATTCAGTAAATATTAGACAGTATTTACTATCAAACTTCATAGGGTTTCAAAGTACCTTTATAAAGGATAATCAAATTCCAAATGTTGTTAAAATTATTGATTGTTTTGGACCACAAGGTCCGCAACAAAGATCATTGACTCAAAAAAGAAAAGGAGGCACAAAATTTGATTAAATATAAGGGCAGCTCAGTGAACAAAATTTGATTAAATAATTTGGGAAAATAAATTCAGTAGTTACTACCTGGAAAAAGGTTATTTATTACATGAGAATGAAACTACATAAATGAATATAAAAAAGCCAAAATATGTAAATTCAAAACAAGAACTGGAGAAGATACTACAGTAATTGTCTGGTGAACCTGCACTCTCTGTTGGGAGATTATGAGATTCCAAATATGCCTTCAAATGCTCAGGAGCCCTAAAGTGCAGTCCCAGCAACAAGCTGTAATCAATTATTGATTGCGATTCCAGGAACTTACAATCTAGAGAGATTTGCCTACAAAAAAACAAAATTCAACTTAGCGAGTTGAAGACTATCTCTAGTATGTAAACACGAAAATAAACTAACAGTTGAAATCTGCTGCAAAGCCATACATAGAAAAATAATTACAGTATCATGATCTTCAAGATTAGAAAACAAAAAGGTAATACATGAATAATTATCAGGAATGAAAACACAAAATATGACATTCATATGGAACATGAGAAATCTTATAAAAAGGATAAATCATGGCAACGACACAGCTTTTTCTCTTCTTTTTTTCTTTGAAAGAGAGAGGCTAATAAATAGCCCACCCAACTATTATACATAATATGTATTAGAGAAGCAAACTCTCATCAGGAGAAGGCTGATTTGCAACCCAGAACCTTGGCAGCTACTTCCAAGTCTTTACCAACTTAGTAATAGTATTAGCAATATTTCAGGATATAAATTCAATTATTCCCTCATGTTTCCCATTATCTTTCTACTATTTGATTACTTGACAAAGAGGATAGCATGGTATATTCCTTTGCCAGAAAAAAAAAGTCTGACATGATAATGCATCATCTTAAAGACAATGAATTTAAGCAGCTGACCTAAAAAGTGACTCTCGCCATGATTTCTCTAAATGAAAAACATATGACAAATCAAGGTCTTTCAATGTTGTGTTCCCATTAGTTTTATGCATTCTTGTACACCTTCCAATAGAGGAACCCTTCAAGTCATACTGACGGTGGATTCGCAGTTCTGTCCGAAACATATTTCCCATAACCACAAAGCGAACCTACAAAAGCATAGTGTAAAATAGCAGGAATGCATTTAAGTGCAAAACTGTAATGAAAATCAGTCAACACACCTTCCTCCCTTTTATAGTCAATCTGTGGAGACCAAAAAATTTCGTTATTAGGGTATTGTCATAGGCTCCAACATGAACATAATAATTCGGGAGCATCTTCAAAAGAATCTAAAAATTTAACATTCAAAATCAGAACCTTCAGTTATATTTATAGTTTTATACTAATGCAGTTGCTATCCAAATTATTGCTTATATTCCAACTTGGTTTAATTAACAACAAATAATGGTTCTTCTTCAGTACAGCTAAGTGCCAGAAAATCCTTTTCTAAGCGACATTTTTTCTGAACTATATAAGAAATTCTTCACAAGACCAAATTAGGCTGGAAGTTTACACAATTTAAAAAGCATCTTACGACCTTTGACCTTATCCCTTCCTGAATTTAAAGCTGATAGAAGGTTTGAGTCTAAAATAAAAAGACAAATAACCATAACTCAATGCACTGGAGCCAAGAAGTGCAGAAGTACTCACTCAGTGTTTGATTAAGCAGCATGTAGAGTTTGAAACAAGAATATCACTTTTTTTTGTTAGGGATAGTATTGGTGATCGTTACTCTATATTTTTTTATATTGAAAATCATATTTTTGAGGTTGGCAATGATAGTTCCTTTATGAGTGAACAAGAAATTATTGTTTCTAGTTATTTGAATAGGGGGTCTAAGAAAAAGAATCATACATGTAATGATACTGAATCCAGTTGGAGAAAGAGCATTATTAGTAGCAGATCCAGGGTAAGAAATTAAGCAAACGAGTTGCAATGAGCAATTTGTACAGAACCTATTCACCGAAAATGCACAATATGCTGCCAAATGAAAATATAACAATATATGCAAGCTGCCTATATACTCAATTTAACATTATGCAACTAATTTCAGTTAGAAAAGGTACCAAAGCACGCAGCATTTAAAAATTAAAGAACATTCAGATGCCTTTGGGTTAATAGATTCCATTTTCTTATTGTGACAAAATGCATAGATGCGTATTCAAACCTTAAGTTCATATTTTCTTAGAGTCTTTATTAAAAATCTTTCATCTTGCGAAAGGTAAAATATGCTGCCACTTTTCCCTGGAGATGAAAGCTCTTTTAGGCCATCACCTCCACATATGGACATCATGTAGTCAGCAGCATCTATCTTAAACATTTCACGAAGATTCCTGAAAACATATTGAAATTACGGAAAAGGGTGGGTATTGACACAAATAATCAAATGAAATAATGCAGATAAGAAATCACACAATAAAGTAAGTACAAACAGACACTCAAAAAATTGCTGAGTAGATAGTTGGTTTACCACCTTTAGAAAGATGCCTAGAAAGACATAATCCAACTAGAAAGATGGTATAAGGCACAAATATTCACATGCATCATGCACTTTTTTTTTTGAAAGCAAAAACAGTAAAAAATGAACAAAATGTATTATGCATATGCAAATTCAAATGTGTGCACAAGATGATTGCCATAAAAATAGATAATCCAAGTCCAACTGGAAAGATGGAATAGTTATAAGGCACAAAAATTCACATGCAACATGATATGCATACATATCTGTGTATGTGGTGTAACATATGCATTTTTGCTTAACCTGCTTAATTTATAAAGACAAAAACACATTCCAATCAATATAGACATGGGATGCAACCACTGACTAATAATATAAGATAACCCTTTCCTCTACTTCTACTATTGCTTGATAATGGAAAACATTTTTAAAAAAAAGAATCTTCTTCTTATAATTTACCCGAGGCCAGAAGGCAGATCAAACTTAAAATTTCTATATAGCAAAATAAAAGGAAAATAAGTTTACTTCACAGCAATACAATATGAGAAGAGTAATATGAGAAAAAAAATTATAAGGAAAGGGGAATACTTGTCAATCAAAGCTAATAATTAGGTAGGATAAAGTCTTTTAATTCCCATGGGATTCAGTTGGGGCAAGGGTCCCCAGTGCACCCACTGTCCCTCCATCCTTGGCTATGCATGCTATTGTGTTTAGGCCATTAAAGTTATATATGTATGTTATTCAATCTATACCTTCATCAAGGAAAGAGGGTAAAACTTGGAAAAATACAGAATGGTAATCTCAGAAAGTCTCAACTAAAGTTCCTTGTATGCTATTTGAATGAATGAACGAACCTCTAGAATCAAAAACAAGAAAAAAAAAACTATTTCTCACTTTTGTGCTTAAAGTAATGAACATGGAAGACCAAAAAGATGTCTAAAACCTGCAGAAATCACTAGAATGCATATTTAAGATGATTGCTTTAAGTTAAACAAAAAATTAGAAAGAAGGCCACTGAATTACCTAAAAACCATAGGACAGTAATCCTTCCAAAAGAAAGCACTAGAGTTGTGTGGAGGTGTAAATTGAGATCCCATGCAAGGGAAGTACATTCTTATTCTAGCTCGAGGCCCAAAATCAGAGGATCGCACTTCACGCATAGGCACTGGTGTGATTTTCCCAACTGTATACCTGTCAGTTTCAGAGGAAATTCAGTAACAAAAAACTACTAAAAGATATATGTTAAATATACGAGATAGGAAGATACAAGATTCTACAAAGGATGGTTCATGAGAATGATCTCAATATGAAAGATATGTTACAATGAAAAGAAGGAAATTTTATTCTTATCAAATAATTTATCAATCATCACTATAATTAGTATGCTCTGTGGATTAAAAATTTGCTCGGTGCCGATTGACATGGGTGAAATATCACATTATTCCCAATGACCAGCACATGAAACTAACCAAGACGACAAAACCAGTGCAATGATGGCGATGACAGAAACGATGTTAGAGTGTTGTCTATAACAGCTACAATGTTTGAGTATTATCGATGCAACAATGTTAAAGTGTTGTCAATGACATCAACAATGTTATAGCTTTAGCACAAGCTTAATGTGATGTCCACAATGACTGTGACGATACTAGAGCTTTCATGGAAGGCTTCTTTGACGATGTTAGAGCTTTCAAGCGCGGCTTTCACGAGTGACACAAGGCAACCGTGACAAGGGTTGGGGTTTATTTTTGTTTCTTCTCTTCTCTTCTTCCTTCTCCTCTGAATCTTCTTCCTTTTCTCTTTCTTGATTCCTTCCTCTTCGTCGATGCCTCTGGCACTGGCACATCTTGTTCCTGCCAAGACCAGAAACCCCCCAGCTTGTAACACTATTTCAAACCTTGGTATGTTAATTGAGCCAACTGTTTGTGCATAAGCATTTGAATCAAGGTCAATCCCGATTCTCCTTTTCCTGCTGCTTTGATTCACCCTCTTTTCAAAAAGAGGATGCTAACTGGATGAGGGAGGAAAGGAAATATTTTAGATGGCCCAATGTGATAAGCTTTGCTTGCACAAACTTTCCCTCCAAGTTATATTTGAATTCAGTTCAACCGAATCTACACACTGATAAATAGACAAGAAACTTTTTTGAATTCCAATACAGAAATAAATCTACCAAATTCTTTGAAAACTTCTCCGCCATCATAATAGATTAACTTCAAAGCACAGAGCAATCCAATAAAAAGATTTTAAGTATTTGGGTTTGCACTATGAGCTATGCAACTACAAAATGCAAGACAATGCATGAAAAGACAGAATATAACAGCATTCTCAAGTTCACTAATTTAAGATATTTACCTAATTCCAAGTTGCAAGTTTAGCATCAGATAGTAGCTCCTGTGACCTCTGTAAATATTTTCACCAGGTCCCCTTGATTGTTTCTTCATCTTCCAGTTTCTTTTACTTCTTTGTGATCTTTGAAAATCAAAATAACTAATTCTTTCAGTTATTAGAACTCCTTGCATGTACTCTCTATCATAAGCTACAATACAGGTATCTACAAGTACATGTTGACTTTCATCATATGAAGAGCACTGTGTACGGGATGTGTTCTCTGACAAACTGCTACAACCAGTGTCAATACTCCAGACTCCAAGGGATGATGACCTATGTGATATTCGCTTTGATTTTAGGAAGCAACCAAGTAAACTCCATCTATTGATTCCACATCTTCCTTTAGGGGGCTTTTTGCTCACTGGCTCTTCAGCACTGTATGATAAAGAATGAGAAAGACTTTGTACCTTATTGTCACACAGAACAGATTCTAAATATCTAAGTTGACTAGGTAGTTTGCTTCCAGGAGGGAAAAAAGTTCCATGTCCATCCTTTAACCCTTTGCTCCAGATTCCAACATAAATTGATCCATCCACATATTTATAACAACCTGAGCCATTTTCAAATCCATCTGACCAGTCCCCATAAAATATATCACCATTTACCCACTTCATAACCCCTTTACCATACATCTTTCCAGCCTTCCAATTTCCAGTATAAGTATCACCATTACTCCATCTGTATGTGCCATGACCATCTTGCCACCCCTCCCTCCACAGACCATCATATTCATCTAGGTTAGAGTAAGTTTTGATTCCCTTTCCATGTTGTTTATTCATCCTCCATAAACCTTTATACACAGAGCCATCAACTCCCAAAAGAGTACCAGAGCCATGCAGGAAACCTCCACAAAATTCACCTTCATATGTTGCACCTGATGGCCAGCATATCTTACCTCTACCAGTTATTTTGCTTTTCTCCCATTGTCCGTCATATATTAATCCATCTGACCAGGTATATCTTCCAACCCCATGAGGAAGCAAACCATCAAATTTTCCAACATAGACATCACCATTTAAGAGAACCTTCTCACCATAGCTAGCAAACAAATGATAAGTAAAATTTTAATAGAAGATAAAAAGAGCATAAAATTGATGCTATAATCAAGAAGAAGACTCTAACAGCAGCCATCTTAGAATGTACACAGGTCACAGGTGCTATTTAAACTGAGAGCAAACCATGGAATATCTACATAGATGAAAACAAGGGCGAGGGGCGGATAAGACAACTCACCTTCCACCAAGCTCATGGCTCATACTCAAACCTGCCATGCTATGTTCCAGACTAATATCTGCATGAAAAAAAAATCAAGATAAAATAGAACCACAAGCTAAGATCTCCGTATGTGAGATGTGAGAGAGAGAATTTTGGCATCAAACAAACAATAGTCAAAATAGTAATAATCACTGTGTATGTTGCAAAAGGGAAATAATAACAATAATAACTCACTTTACCAAGGTGCCACCACATTCACCCACCAACATGGGATCCACATCATAGAGTACACAATTAATCTTTTAAGACAAAAAGGCAATGTCTCGCAAAATAACATTTGGCCAACATGTTGAAATAATCAAGCTTTGATATGATCTAGATTTCCTTTACTACACCTCTAAGCAGAACCTGAATGTTGACGTTCACAAATCCAAGAATAGATTCATCAGCAATTCCCATACAAGAAACATTGTTTACATAGATAGAGGAGGCTATTTTAGTAGGGCTGGGAGGGGAGCTAATTTGAGTGTTTTTGAACAGAGGACCTAAGGTCTCAAAGAGCAAATACAAATTCACTGTGATTGACTCACTGTATAGGCACATGTGGTATTTATATTGATATCTAAAGTTTTTATCAAATCAACACTCACAAGCTACTAAATAGGGAAATTTAGCCTTTGATTGAGTGTAAATTGGTTTAAGCGAACTAAATAAGGTTTGTTAATTTCACATGCAGGCCGCATATTTTGTATGCAGCTGCATGTGATTTATATGGTGTCCCTTTCAAAATTGCCTAGGCAATCACATATAAAGCCTGAACAGAGGCTTTTTTAAAACCATGAGAGGATTTGAACGGATAATTCTTCATTAGTAGAATCCTGATTTGAGTATTGCCTTACTCAAATTTCTCAATGAATGTGTCATCACATCCAATCAACACAACTAAGGAAGTAGAGCACTGAAAATAAGAAAGATCTCAATGTTGAAAATCTGTAGACAGCACAGTGTAATAAAAAACATAAATATAACTTCAATTTGAAAAGGATCCAACATAGTAAAGCAATCCTTTCTTAGCAAACCTCCTCCCCACAAAATCTGAACCTCACCTAAACTGAATTGAAGTCATTGATCTACAAATTATTAGTGTCAAAAAGATCAAGAGAACTTATTGCGCATACATGAAATCTTCCACCCTGTGAATCCCCCTCACTCCTTGTGTTCTTGTGCTTCAAGATCATCATCAACGAAATTAAAATCATCTAACTACACTTTTCGTTTATCCCACGAAGTTTAATCCTAACGCAATAAAGCGCTATCTTACTCGAACCTAGTAGATGCGACTCACAATAAGGATTAATCTTTAATCATTTTCACCCATGAGGTCGAAGAACCCGATCATATCACAGATAAATCTAAAGTGATAAGAGCAATCCAAAAATCCTACCTCGTTGAGACTCGCACCCCAAAAACCTCCCTCCAGATGCGGTGGAAATCTGCAAACAAGTAGCACCAACCACACGGAACAAGCATCCAGGATCGCAACCGAAAAAATTGGAAAATAAAAGAAAAAGAAACCAGCTGGCGAATCTGGGAGCGTAGAACGACAACAGGACGCGCCAAGAATCAAAAAATTTTCAACCAAAGTAGGGTTAGATCTCCCAACAGAACGGAGCAAGTGGGCAGAGGCATCGATTCCGTCACGACGCGCCGATCGGAATCCATCCAACGCTTTTGCCCCCACAATTTTATCCCCATCTCTCTCCCCGTCTTTGTTTCGTTTCAAGCACGACGTCAACTCTACCTTCTCCGCGCCGTTGTCTTCCTCTTGCCTTGTTCTTGCGCCGCTGCTGCTTGCAATCGGAAGCAGATTGGCTTCTCCCCCTCTTTCTCTCTCTTTTTACCGTACTGGAAAAGGATGTGGAATGTGGAATCCGGGACGAAGCTTGCCTTTTTCTTGTTTATATAGATGCTGGGCGAAATTGCAAATCTAACCCTTCAAATTGAGATATTTCAATATTTACCTCTTAATTTGGCTACCACTTTTGCGATTTGGAATGTGCAATTTCTCCTTTTAATTTATTCATCGGATAAATCCGAAAATACGATCAGTAATTGAGTCCTCAGTTGTGTAGTTCTAATACGATAATGAGTCTCGGGGCTATGGTGTCGCGGTAGGACATTCAGGTTGTCACTCAGATACTCATGGTTCGATCTCCATTTATGATATATTTGTAGAAATTTTTCTCTAAACGAAGATCACAATCAAATGATGCTAGGTATTTGGGTTGGCCGCTGCGTGTGTTTCTCGATTTATCCTGGTCATCTGGTGGCCGGTGGAAAACTTACATGGACAGAATCGGTCATCTCAAGGATTAAGTTAATGCGACTAACTGGAATTATCAATTTTTTTTTAATACAATAATTAATTTTTCACTGATCTCTAGATTCGCTACTATTTATTTTTTTCATTGACATCAACTATCTAATCTTTTGGATTGATTAATTTATCAAAATTTCACACCGACCATCCGCTCGATTCGATAAAAAATAATTATGAACTTTAAACTCATAAGACAATATTATTAAATGCATTTTAATTTTATCGCTCTCATTTTAAATGGAAGAAACTCTTGTTTGATCCCAAACTTGTTTTCTAAAAAAACATTGTGTTTCATGCATTAACACTAATCAATCAGTTTACCTTCCACTTTAATAAGTTAACTTTGGCCTTAATTAGATTAAGCTTAATTTAATCCCAGTTTAAATCTTAATTCATTAATTCATTAAGGGAGGGAGCAGCAACTAGAAAAGGGCGAAAACGGCCTGCGGCGCAGCGGTCGGCGGCTGCCACAGGCACAATGGTGTGTCGCGGTCCAGCCTCCTGCCACGGCGGCGCTGTGGCCGCGGCTGAGGCTGAGGCTGCCGACCAACGGCACGGAGATGGGCCATGTTTTAATTGTCTTGTCGGATTCGTTCGTCAGTTTTCTAGCGTTACAGATCCCGTGAACAAGGCAGTGTTGTTGCCTTGGATAGGCAATAAATGAGCCATGCCTATTTTCGTTACCTTCATCATTGTGCCTCCGTCCGCTTCTTCATGGATGGCCGCATGTCATTGTAGCAAATTTAATATCCCAATTATTATTTAATATTCTCTTCTTCTGCAATATTTAATATTCCAATCAATACCTTGAGAGCATGACTACACCAAATTAAAAGTAATATAATGAGTTTAATTTTAAATATTTTAAGGTGTTTAAAATCCTCGATGATTTTTGATGTGATAGAAAAGGAAATTTACACGTGGTGAGACCACAACAAAGGTCAAGTCAAAGTCAAATATAGATGGAAATCAAAATAGCCATTCTAACTTCATCAACTTGATTATCTGATTTCCTCTACTCAACCGCTAGACTCCTTTAACTCCACCGTCCAATTCCCTCTGCTCGACCACTCGATTTTTTCAGTTCCATCACTCAATTTCTTCAGTTCAGTCACTTGACTTTTTTAATTTAGCCACCTCACTCTATCAGTTCGCCTATCGACTTCCTTAGCTAAGTCAGATGACTCTTTCAACTTGGTCACACTTGAGACGGACAACGATGATGAATATTCCGAAACACATGGCACCATAGAGGTGGTAAAACAGTTATGCTGCTATCAAATCTGGTCACTAACAGTTGTCGGATTTGGTTCCCATTGGCTCGTACGAGAATGATGAAGGAAAATGAAGCATCCGATGTAGAGATGCAATTCTAACAACTATATAAACCTCAGAAAATGTAAGGTTAAAGGATGAATCTCTTTCCCAGGAATTCTGCTAAACCCTCTCTTTTCCTTCTTCCTTTTTGTTATCTTTGATATCCGAAGGAAATCCAAATTTAAGCGTCGAAGTGGCTACATTGAGCTCCACTTCGGCGCCGATTTTAATCCATGATTGAGTATTACAAGCACTCAGATGTTCTCTTTAGCCTTGTCATCTTCAATTCGTTGCCCCTCAATGGATGTTCTTACTAACTCACCTACCTATGATCTTAAATAGGAACAAATTTTAATCAAATTTCACTTATCACTCTGCAATGTCATGTGTTCAAAATTTCAACATTTTAACATGATTTAAACTAAAGGAGTACTAAAAATCCTTTTGTGGTGTTGATAAATAAGTACGAGGGACTTAGATAGCTTTAATGAGTTTGTAACAAAATATTTCAAGGTTGTGTCAATTTTTAAAAATCACAATTCTCTATCTAGATTGTGAAATCTATATATGAGGACATAATTATACTCAAAATAATGTAATAAATTTGATTTGAAGTATTTCTAATATATCTCCTAGATGTAATCATTATACTCATAAGAATCTCTTGGATGTAATTACAAGATTGTCAACTATGAGTTTTTAAAATTTTCATAACTTTAATATAATTTGATAAAAATTCATTAAAGGGTCTAGACTTATTATACTAATTTACCACATCTCCAAAGGGTTCCTAACTGTCCTTGTTTAAACTATATAAAATTTTTAAAATTTGGACAATGTAGGACCATCAACAAGTTTTTAATCAAAACTTGCCTATGACCTTATATAGGCACCTCAAAACTTCTTTAAATCAAATCTATTACACTCTTTAATTCTTTTTTTATAATCATGCTTTCAGACTTGAATTCTACAATCTAAATTGAGAGCCGTAAGTTTTTTTTTTAATCTTTACAATCTTAAGACAATTTAACACAAGTTCATTAGAGGACTTAGATATGTCATATTCACTCATTATTACTACCAATAAGTTTTTAGAACTCTCTCGATTCATACCATAATAATATTTTTAAAATTTTAGACATTATAGGATCATAAATGAATTTTTGCCAAAATTGGTTGATGGTCTTAGGCATCTCAAAATCTCTTTCAACCAAAATCAATGCACTTTTACAAGTCTTCTCATCTTAATTGTTGTGGGTTTTTAAAACTTCATAGTTCTGATATATTTTTCACACGAACTCATTAGAGAACTTAGGTCTATTCATACTCATTTATCAAGATCACAAATGGATTCCTAGGAGTTGTTAAAATTTTAAATTTTTGAATAAAATAGGTCTATTAACAAATTTTGATCAAAATTTATTATTAATTTTAGACATTTAAAATTTTTTCAAATCAAATTTATTACACTTTTTGAATCCTCTTGTAACCAAACTCACATATTTGAATTTAATTGACCGTTGATCTAAGTTTGTGATAATTCAATAAAAAAATTATAATCAATTGATACAATTGACTGAAATTAATAGATATAATATAGAAAGTTTAGAAGATATATAAGAA
>JBBMKF010412430.1:0-13941 GCA_037834155.1 Curcuma caesia
TTCACAATGAAGTACAATTATATTAACGATCAAAGCCTAGGACAAGAAGATTTGTGAATTAGGATTTAGGAAAAGTTTTCTCACTTTGATGTTATCAGAGAAAAAGAGTTCCTGAGATAAGGAAGTCCTTTTGTTTTCTCCCTCAAGGTCCCTACATGAAACACTACTTTTACTCTTCTTACGCCAGCTGAACCATATCTCTTTGAAGTTGATTCTGACTCTTGACTGGATCTTCCGCTGCTGCTAGCAGTGTGATTCCGATTACTCTCGACTGCTAATATATCATCATCATCTTCTGTATTTCCTCGATCAGCGACGGGCTGCAAATCGTCCTGCTTTTTCTTGTCAAAATTTACCTCCCATTTTAAGATCCCAAAAGGAAATACAAAGGCACTGACTAAAACGAAGAGATCTGGACGAGAACGGCAGCGAAAGAAGAAGCACTGGTTTCTCTTCAATCTTCGTTATTAACCTTGATTAGAAGTATGTTACCTACCACTGGTCGGAGGAGGAAGAAAGGCGGCGACGAAGGCTTCCCGCGGCGGCGGTGCCTTCCCGAAGCGACGGAGATCAGGCGGCGGCAGCGGCGTCTTCCTGCGGCGACGAAGGCGTGGAGCGGATTCGGCAGATCGGCTTCAGATTTTGGGAACGGGGGAAGATTTTGGACGAAGGTTTTTTTGGCGGCGAAGGTTTTATCGGCTCTAGATTTTGGAAACGGGGGAAGATTTTGGACGAAGGTTTTTTTTTGGCGGCGAAGGTTTTTGGCGAAGCTTTCTCACGTGCGATCCGCGTGCACCTTTTGTCGCTTCTGAGTGGCACAGGGAGTCAAGAGGTTTTGGCACAGAAGATCTGAACTGTAAATAAATAAGCACAAAAGGCATACAAATTTACTAACACTGTAATTATTGTATTCAAAATAACATATAAATGGTGATTCTACAAGCTCCGAGTTTTTCGAATTGAATCAGTTCAATAACATGTATAGCAGAAAATAACTGGACTGAGAGACTCAACGACACAGCCAATGTCGAGTGAATAGAATTTATCCGAAAGCAAAAACATAAACACAAAAATTGCACAAGAAATTCTTGCGGTAATAATATGACTCCCACTCTTATTAATATGGCAAGAAGTACTTGGAACAGGGAAATATCTGCATGACAAGCTTGAAGAAGTATTTAAATGTCTTCAACATTTCCTGATGCGTATGGGAAAAACTGAAGGGCGATCATTTTGAAAGGCCAAGAAGAACAGCAGCGGACGAGATTTGCACCTTAAGGTCTGCAATATCGACATCATGACCACCTTCTACAAGACCCCATCTATCAATCTGAAGGAACATTAATCCAAATTCAGAACCCAGCGGTAGCAAAGAGACCAGAGAAATCATACCATGTCACAGTGACAAAGCAAAAAACTAATGTTTGTTATGAACCTGTTGGTCTTCTTCAAGTCGTATCAAATTGATGGCTTCCTCGATTCCTATCCTCCCGAAGAAAATTGCAAGAGGAATAACTATAGAATGTGCATTAGCAGCTAGTGCATCAATTGCAGCCAGTTCGAAATCATTTGTTCCTTTTAGAACATCTTTGATAGCAATAGCAAGACCCTCATCTTGCTTGCCTCCAAACAAACTGGAATAGACTGCCGGTTTAAACCCAAATTTTAATTGCAGCCAATCAAGTATAGGATCTAAATTTTCTTCTTGCTTTTCTGCAAATTATAGATCAATAATTGGAAAATATTAGCAAGAAATTCTAAAATCCCAAGACAATTCAATCTCAGTGAAATTTTTAGAAGGTCAATGAGAATAAACAGAATCAAATGTAGACACAGACTTTTATAGAACATAAGCGAGGATAAACTCTATCCTTCATATTCCCAAATATTGAATATAAAGTCCAAAAAAAAAGAGAAAATTTTAGTGTTGTATTGGTGTATTGCAATTTACTTACTTTGAGTCTACTTGAGAGGAAGGGAGACCAAAACAAAGGAAACGAAGGAAAGCATCAATTCCCTTATCTACTTTGGTTGGAAAAAAAGAAGATGAGAAGAACAATTTGGCTCTATTTTTCCTACTTTTAGTACTTTCCAAAAATGAGCAAAAAAATTAAGAGAAATTTCTTCCTTCTCTTGTTCTTCCCCTCTTCCCTTCCACAACATTCTTCCTTCCTTTCCCCTCTTTCTCCCCTGAAATGGACATAACATAAATCATATTTTTCTTAAAATGATTACCGTGCTAAACATCCTCAATGGACTGATGCCTTAACAAAACACTCAAGCTATGTTTACTAGAAAAACTGAGGTAACAAGGGAAGGAAGTGAGGGAGAGAAGGTGGAGGGGAGAAACAAGTGAGGGGAGGAAGGTTCCATCGTGTTGTTTACATGGTGGAAGGGACATAAACAAGAAAACAAATGATGTGTTGAAGAGAAGTGACCATGCCATCATCCTCACATTCTCCTATTCCACCTTCTTTCGTGCAGACTGAGTTTCAAATCATTTACAAACTATTCAGGTTATTTCTTATTTTGTTTGCAATGTAAAAATACCAGAAAATATGCTCCATCGTCTCCATTTAAAACTATCATATTTTAACTTACCTAGACCCAAACTTGGGCACTGCATGTACAATATACTCTAGACAATCTTCAGGAAAAAATGTTTGAGTTATAAATCTGCTATTACCAGCATGGCTATGTATGTTTTTCTGAAAATGACTTAAATAGCATAGGCATTTGAATGTATATAGTATTGTTGATTGATTTATGAATTATCTGAAAACAAACTCGTATTTCACTTCCTCCTCTCTTTAGTAGTACACAGCAATTATCTTATGCATACTCTCTTGATGTCACTTAGATTCATGAGTTTCTTACACGGGTGTGGATATAAGTGTCCAGCATGACTATTTCTTTTTACATGTCATCAATTGAGTGTTAATGTCCTAGTGTTGGTATCCAACATAGGTATGGAGGGAGTAGTTGAAGAGTCCAAAGTACCGAAGGGTCTCATCCAAATCTAAGGAACGTGTACTGGCACATACTTCTGATATACACCAAAAGTCTTCCCCAAGTCACTCTGTTTAAGGGACATATATAAAGCAATGATTGAAAGCCTCTATGCAGCTATTGGTATTCTCCAAACCTTCCATAACCACCGAAGTGGATAAACAGTGTATAGAGAACAACCCTTATCAAATTATGTTATCCACCTCACATGTTATCTCATTGATATGACATAATTATTGAAGTAGCCAACTGACCATAAGAAGTATTTGGGAACTTCGTGTGTTAATGCTGATCTCAGTGTCTGAACATGGACCAAAGTAGTACAAGAATGAGAAAAAAAGAGTGAAAAATGATGCTCCTCCTAGCTACAGTTTAAGATATTAAGATAGTTATCTATTCACAAGAAATATGTTTAACCTGGAATGCATTCCAACACATGCATATATGCGTTTGAAGGGATAATGGAAACTCACACCTGGGGTCAAAACAGAATAAAAGACCAAACCATATCCAGATGCAAGCTAACTAGATATCCATCCATTCATTTGTAGAAGTGCTTTTTTATCTTCCTCTTTCATTTTAGTTACTCACAGTAAGTGATGAACAAGAACTGCTGCTCAATCAGCATGTACTGGTAACAGGATGCTCCATAATACAATCTTCCTATATTCAATTGATATAAAAAAAATTCTTTCTAAACAACATAAGAAGAAATTCAAATAAGAAAATGAGCACAAAGAAACTTGAAAAAGTGATGAAAATGAATAAAATTGCAAAGCTAAATGAAAACTTACTAAGAATTCTTATTGTCACATCATTGTCACCTGGAGATCGGCAAAAAACCAAATCCAGATGAAACTTATTCATCAAATTTTCAATAATGGTTGCTCGTGTAAGTGGAACCCTTTCCAGTGCAGTACATGTAAGCTTCATCAAAGGCATTGTAAAAGGTCGTATTCCATCTTTTTCCTAAAATATGGCAAACTTACTAGGACAGTCTATATAAAAAAATCCAGTATAATATAAATAAAGAATGCAATACATTTAAATGGCGTAACATGATACTAAAAGGATGTGCAGCAGATTTCATAGATCAATTAGCTAATAACATCAAGATCTTGAGCTCCATTAAAATTTGGACAGACATAATTATTTGCACAATAATTCCTCCAGCATTCAACACATACTGATATCACATTTCCCAAGAACCAGTTTCACAAGACAAAGACTCGAACTATAAAGGATAACATAAAATGTAGATGCAAACTTTCCCATTCAATCGCTTGATCTGATATGGCTAAATTAATAAATTACCATCTAAAGTCTCTCATAGATTTTCTTTGAATTAAATCCACGGGCTAATGTAACCAGCTTGAACCTTAACACTAGTTCAGAAATCAAATTTTTTATTATTCAAATAAGCAACACCAGTATTTTATAATCTTAAAGATGTATACAAACATAGAGTCTTAAAGCCAAGCACTTAGAACGACACTGTTTTTGATCTACAGAGGGAGGGACAGGGAAATTTATTATCAAAATCTCTTATCTTGAACGTGCTTCATCAAAATAAGAATAGAGAACTTTAGAAACAAGCCAAATTGAAGAGAAAGGAGAACCTTTGTTCGGATTAAATACAGCAAAGAAGCGGACCTGATACTCCCACTCGGCCGCAATGGCCTTGGCAAGCGCCAGACTCCGGAGCTTGAGAGGCTTCTTGCAGGGGGTCTTCAGCGTCCTGTAGTCAAGCATAACCGTCCACCCATTCCCGTCATCGGCCATGCGGGTAGTGACCTCCTTGTAGAAGCGCTTTCCTACAATTGACCCCGTCATGAAGGACATCGGCATTGTCACCGACGACTTGTCCCGGGTGGACGCCGAGTTCGGCGACTTTAGGAATATCTTGTCGTCCTTGTCCTCCGCGGCAGCCGAAGCATCGCCACCGTTGGCGGAGGCGTCGGAGGCGGCGGTGGCCGTGGCGAGGAACCGGTGTGCGGCGGGACCTGAAGAAACAGAAGGCTGGATGGAGGTCGGAGGAGCAAGAGACCTCAGAAACCGAGCGATTCGCGACGCCATTGCCGCTGGTCGCTGGAGTAGGAAATTCGATCCAGGCGTTAGGGTTTTGTGCGTGGGCCAGCGCCTTGGAAGTAACCAGAAAGCTGATGTGGACCTAACGTTGACCTTTCTATTCCATTCAGCAACAAATCCACGTCGGCAAGCTAAGACCCTTTACACTTTTTATTAAATCAAAATAATAATAATAATAAATCTAGAAATTAAATAGATCTTTTATTTTTATTGTATTTCTTCGAATATTTTGATCATATTGATTATTTGATCAACAAATTTTCAAACACCAAAATTTTTCATGCTCATAACCATTTGTAAAGAGATAAATTGAGAAATTACAATTAATTACAATGGAGAAGTTTCATCAATATTCAAACTCCTGTCCTCTTCTGCGTAACTAACTCAGCTATACTCCGAAGCACAACAATATCTTTCTTAACTTATGTGAGGGGGGCAAAAGCAAGAATATAAAGTAAGCTCACCATGAAACAAAATGATATACATTAGGCGATGATTCCTTAATCAAATAATTAATATTTTTATAAATAAAATGTAATGTTCATATTTGAATGATCAAAATCATATGAGAATACGATCTCAATATCCGGTAAATATGAATTTACACTTACTCTTGTCAAAGAATCCACTAGTTGATTTGCCGATATAAAGCAGGAGTCACATGCACTCGGAGTACAAATCTTTAATTGAGGAAAAATGTATGTATATGAACCGAGTGGCATTGCATTTGCGGCCACTACTCACTTTCACATGGCAGATGGACAAAGGAGTAGGTAAAAGATATTCCATTTTTTATATATAATTATTTTGCTTTGCTTTTTGAAAATAAATTAATTAAGTTATCCGTACTAATAATGGATATCTTATATAATTAATTAAATCATGAGGACTCCCTAATTAAATTCAAACATTAAATCTAATTAGGGCAGCACATAAAAAAAAATTGTACCCTTTATTTTATTTATCATAATATTATATATAGAGAGAGAGAGAGAGAGAAATGAGTGACAAATTTTTGTGTGCTCGTGAGCGATACCGTCGACCCACCGCCACTGTCGCCGCCCTCGTCGTGCCGTCCAGCCACCGCCGATCTCTCCCTCGGGGGCGATCGACACGCAGCTCGTCGGTGCTTCATCCGACATCGGATTCCAATCGGATAATGGTCGGAATCCGACGTAATTTGATCGGAAACAACCAAATCACATGGCCCCTACTGCGCGGCCACCGTCGACGGCGATTGGGTCAAATTAAATTCCGAACGAATCGCGGCTGGAAACCAATCAAGGAAGGATCGCGCGTCGCATATTGGTCCTTCCTCGGCCGATCTCCGATCGCGATTCGGTCGAAATCTGACCTGATCGCGCCACTACCGTGGCGCGACCACTGCCAATCGTGATCAGGATGAATTCTAGCCAAATTGCGGTCGACAGTGACTGCGCAACGGGGGGCCGTGTGATTTGGTTGTTTCTGGTCAAATTACATCGGATTCAACCACTATCCAGTCGGAGTCCAATGTCGAACGAAGTGCCGGCGAGTAGTAGTCGGGCGGCGCGGCGAGGGCAGGGGGTTAGCGGTGTCGCTCATGGGCGTGCACGATATTCTGTCGCTTAGGATATCATTTTCGTATATATATAAATGATCACTGCATGCGGTAACTTATGCGATTGTGCACGTCTGGTGACATTAAATTTTTGACTTTGATCGCCCGCGTGTCAAGTCTTTTGCGAGTTGGACGATGAACAAAAATTGCGATGGCGCTGGAGAAACTCTAAATTCCAAAATTGTGAAAGTTCCCTTTCGGATGTCTCTGCCGCTGTCACCTCTCTCCGTCCTGATCTCATAGCTCTACAAGAGAACTCATCATCGTTGTTACCACTGTCGTCATTGATCTTGCAGCTCTGTGAGAGAGCTTGTCGGCACCGCCAATAGCTGTTGCGTAGGCGGAGGTGGGCAGGAGCGGTGAACTTAAGAAAACAAAAATGTAGGCAACGGTGGACGAGAGCGAGGGCAACTTGCATGCACTCTCTTGGGCGCTCGACAACCTCTTCCCATCCAACTCCGGCAACTGGCAAGCGATGGCGACCCTCATGGTAGATGTACGGCCGATGTAAGGCGACAGAGAGATCCGAAAGGAGGGCTCTCACGATTTTGGCATTTAGGGTTTCTACAACACCATCACGATTTTTATTCATCGTCCAACTCATAGAAAACTTGATATGCAGACGAAGTTAGATGTGCACAGTCACATAAGTTACCGTGTGTAAGATATCATTTCTATATATATTTTTTTGATAATGTAGAACAGGTTTGATGAAATAAACCCTACTGTGTAAAATTGGTAGGTCTACTGTTGCTAGAGCATTATTTAATTTTAATCAATATTTATTTTCTCCTTTTTTTTTTCTCCATTTCTCTTTTCCTTTTTGTACAGTGCGATGATGATGCATCCAGCTCCCAGACAAAACGGAAGCGGCCAAGCACTCCCATCCCTTTCTCCGCGTAGAGACAAAGGGAAAAAGGGTAGGCATTTTGGTTGGGCACGTCAACTTACAGAAATTCAGAAAAAGAAAAAGCTTTTTTTTTTAACAAAAAAAAAAGCAAATTAAAAAAAGAAGCAGAAAATCGTATGGTGGAGAAGCTTTGTTTGTGGCTGAATTAATTAACAAATAAGTGGTTGAATTAAATAATGAGACAGTGGGGGGTTGTGTTCTTTTTGTCGCGAAGCAGATTTTTCTCGACTCCATCGGTGGCGACGCATTCATTGAATTCGCTTGTGAAAATCGTACAGGCGTGCCTCGACGACCGACGGACGGACTGACTGGGGATTTATGCCATGTAAAAAAAAAATCACTGAAATAAAAATAAAAAAAAAATTAACCTTTTGTATATGAACTGAAGAAGTTCTTCGAGATCTGAAAGAATTTTCGACGATGGAAAAACTTCATTTGTTGGTTAGTGCAGTTTTAATGATTGAAACTTCATTTGCAAGGAGTAAGAAAGATACGTTTATCCACCTCACTCTTGTCTTTATATATGCTAATAAATGTGCCTATGGCTGGTTGCGTCTTCTTAGGTAAGCTTAATGGTTTAGATTGCACTGGTTTGCTTAATCCCTTTTTTTTCCAATATAAACTAAAGCACCGAGTCCATTTTTGTGTTGGTTTAGTCTGACACGTAAGGATTGTTATAATTGAAGGTGGAGGATTATGCTTTTTTGGGAATATGGATTCCCATGGTTGACTTGAAAGTATAATTAGCTTATTTTAATTAAAGTGGAATTATTTCAAGAGATATTAAATTAATTCGGATGATGGTGGATAATAAATTTTATTTTATTTTATTTTTCTCCACCTATATTAATTCATTCTGTAGTTGCAAATATGGCTATACTAATTTAATTTAATTGAGACGTATAATTTTAATAAACAATGTTTAATTGTACTTGAAAAGAACATTAAATAAAAGGGAATACGTAGATAAATGTAGGAGAGAGAGATGCTGACATGGCACTGCCTGTTACGGACGTGGTGGATTTAATCCAACAGGGCAGGAACGGCGGTGGGACCCAACTTTAATTTATTTTAATCTATTTTCCTCAGCCACCCCCAATTTGTCGTCTCTTGCGTCGCTCCTCCGCTTTGCTTCTCTTGTTACTTTTTTTTTTTTTCCTTCGCTTCTAGTTCTATACTTCTTTGTCTCCTCTCTCTCTCTCTCTCTCTCTCTCTCTCTCTCTCTCGCGTGCCCACCTCAATCTTCTCCTCTTCATAACTTCCATCTCTCCTCCCCCTTTCTCCATCCCCCCGCTATCTCTCACCGCCTAGGCCTCGCGTTCGGATCCGAGGCGGCGGCTTCCGGCGGGATCCGGCGGCACCGCGACGGAAATAGTCGAAAGGAGGGTTCTTTCTGAGTGGGAGTTGCCGATTTGTGAGTGATTATTTCCGGATTCGGTCTTCCAGGTGGAAAAGGGCAGTTTTTTTTCTCGCTTCTTCGAGCTTTCCGAATTCGATTTCCGATTCTTGGTGGTGGTGTTGCTTTTCCGAGTGCGATGGCGGGAAGCAACGAGGTGAACGCCAGCGAGTCGAAGGTATGGACACTCTGTCCCATTCCTCGCTTTGAATTTGGTCAAAAAAAAAAAAAATTTTGCGCTTTGGTGGATTCGCTGCGGCGCTCATGCTTTTTGTTAAGTTGATGCGGTGGTTTTGCTGCTTTCGGCCGATTTGGGGACTTTATCTTGATTTCTGCGTTCATTTAATCTGTCAAAGATTGGGACTTTGGTAGTTTTTATTCGTTTTCTTTATCGCTTTGTTCCTGTTCTCTCCCTTCCCCATTGCGAGATGGGTTTCTTAACCAGTTGGTGCATTCCAAAGAGAAGAAAACTTGTCGGTCTCCGATTCGCTCAAAAGAAGTTACAGAAAAGTTTGAATCCTTTGGCATTATTCAAGATAGAAAAACAGTAGAAACAAATTCTCGCTTCTTGTCTTCATCTTTGTTTTTGCTGTTAATCGAACGTAGGAAGGCGCACAGGCCGTGTAATCCTGGAAACCTTGCCCATGATCGCAAAAAATTCGAATCTTGCTTCCCTTTTACGGCCTGTAACTCAAGATAAAAGATCGAGAAAGGAGAAAGAATAACAACTTTTTCTTTGATGCGCGCGCAGATGGTGGTTCCCCTCCACACTTGGGTTCTAATCTCCAACTTCAAGCTGGCCTACAACATGCTCCGCCGCCCGGACGGCACCTTCGACCGCCACCTCGCTGAATTCCTCGACCGCAAGGTCCCCGCCAACGCCTCCCCAGTCAACGGCGTCGTCTCCTTCGACCTCCTCATCGACCGCGCCAACAACCTCCTCTCCCGCATCTACCGGCCTGCCCCTGCTAACCACCCTTCTCCTGCAGCTACTCCCCTCGCTGATCTCCATCGCTCTCCCTCGCCGGACCCGTTCCCAGTGATCATCTTCTACCACGGAGGCAGCTTCGCCCACTCTTCTTCCAACACTGCCATCTACGACTCTCTCTGCCGCCGCTTCGTTTCCCTCTGCGGCGCTGTTGTTATATCGGTTGATTACCGTCGGTCGCCAGAGCACCGCTACCCCTGTGCTTACGATGATGGATGGGCAGCCCTCGAGTGGGCTTCCACTCAACCATGGCTCCACAGCGGCAAGGATTCTAAGCTTCGGGTCTTCCTCTGCGGTGACAGCTCCGGAGGCAACATTGCCCACCATGTCGCTGTGAAAGCCGCAGAGTCGGGGGTCGAAGTCTCCGGGAACATCCTCCTCAACCCCATGTTCGGTGGCAATCGCCGAACTGAGTCGGAGTTGAGACTGGACGGGAAATACTTTGTCACCATTCAGGACAGGGACTGGTACTGGAAGGCATATCTCCCAGAGGGAGCTGACAAGGACCACCCAGCTTGCAACCCTTTCGGCCCAAACGGTGCGAGGCTCGAAGAGCTTCCCTTCCCAAAGAGCCTCGTCATAGTCGCAGGATTGGACCTTGTTCAGGACTGGCAGCTGGCCTACGCCGAGGGCTTGAAGAAAGCTCACAAGGACGTGAAGCTTGTCTACCGCGAACAGGCCACGATTGGATTCTACTTGTTGCCAAACACTGACCATTTCTATGAAGTAATGGAGGAGATCAAGAACTTCGTCACATCTAACCTATAGTCCTTATGCTGCATATCACACCTTACCTCGCATACATTTAAAGCTCTAAATTGCACAGAAGCTGGACTTGGCATCGCAGTGGCTTATGCAGCTGCTTTGGTCGCTATATTTTTGCTGCTTTCTTGTTTGGTTCTGTTGTTGCCTGGCGTCGAAGCATTCACATTTCATGCAACTTCCTCATTTCTGTTCTATTGAACATTGAATCATAGGTAACTTGGTCGAAGGAGGAAGTGCCTTTTTAGTTCATGGTACTAACTTTATATGTGGCTTGGTTAGATGGGCTTGCGTTGCCAAACACTGCCTAATCTTGTAATAGATGCAATAATTAATATGAAAAATAATCCATCTTATTATGACTGCTAAGAGCTGTTCACCAACTCTCATACTTATCGTTCTTTAGAAAAGTAAAATCTGGAACGCATTTTTCTGTCAATATGCAGAAAATGGAAACTCAACAAATAACTTTCCATCCAAATAGTTAAGCAGTGTTCTATCAGACTCACGAAACAAACACTGCTTGCTTTGATGGTCAAGTTGTCTGGTCATAGATTATACATGAAGAAGCAAGCTGTGGCCATTTTTGTCGCTTACTGGATTGCATACTTAATTGCTTGGAAGTGTTCGGTCAAAGTAATTAGTTTCCTGTAATCTAAAAAAATGGCAGAGAATCTAACCCAGGTTAGAATGCAAGAGGAAGGAAAGACACAGGAAGAGTTTACCGATCTAACTATCTAACAGTTTGTCCTATGCAGTGGCCATTAATTATTGGTGTCGTTTGTTTCCACTCTTTGCAAGTGGAGGGTTTTGTATTTTTCTGAGTGCACTTGTTGGCAGCTTCCCTGGCTCAGTTGTTCTCATGTGGGAGGAGTGTTTTGGGAGTGGGCGATGCGATGCCTTAAGAACACATGGTCTCTGTAATTTATCTCGCTGCTCCTGCTCCCTCCCATTATTGACAACGTAGGAAGGAAAGGAAGGACGCTCGTTTCACTTTCTACTAAATGCCTTTCTTTAATGGGGCCTCTGTTGCTTGACTTCTGAGGCTTCTTCTTGACAAATGGTTCTTGGTTTTTCTTTCTCCTCGAGGCTAAATCAATGCTGACTCACATATTCCATCCACAGTACTTGTGATATGCAATCCACATAGGTCATACAATTAGGTACAGGCCACTTCGTGTCCTTTTTACTGGACTACTCTTGTCTGTTTCCAGAGCCAGGAAGTGTCTTTATTGTTACAGGGAAGGTAAAGAGCAAGATAAAGGAGGAGGGAAAGGCAGGCAGACCTTTGTGCCATTCATTATTTGCAAGGTTCCATTGTCTCTTTTGATACTGGTTAAGTCTTCATGCCAAAGGGGTTGTTTGATATGATCATTATGTAGTAGATAGTAGATACCATCAGTAGAGGTACTGTGAAAGAAACACCACTAACAAGATGCAGAAATCGAGTGTCACTGTGTCAGGATAAAGGATAGAGGTGACAGCATGTAATGTAAAATATAGTGATCAGTGTTTGTCAGAAGAGAGTTGGACCATGCTAAGGGAATTTCAGTTTTGCCTATTTGGACATGAGAACTGTCCAAATAGTGTCAATCAACTAAGATAGGCTCAAATAATAAAGGTTTTCAGTGGAATGGATACAAGGTTGATAACAAAATATTTCCCAGTCAACTTGAATAAGGAATAGTTAATTGGAAGTGTATTCAATTAATTGAAGATGTTGCCATTTGCTCCAACTTTCATATTTTGAGTGTCCATTAGACTTAACCAAGTTGGCCATTGACTAGAGCTAAGTATTTCAACTCGTCAATGTGATATATGAAGAACTATGGAGGTGCCTTGGGTGCTTAAAGACTGTCACCATTCTACATACTCTTCTGCAAAGGTGGAATCCACCACCTTAACGGTCTCATACGATCGGCCCCACGACTATCTGTGAGGAGGTAAATCGAGAAACTGTAGTTTGACACCATTCTACATACTCGATTGTTATGCTCCGTAGCTAAAGTGTCCAAAGCATATTCAAAAGCTTGGACAAGAATTTGAAGGCTTCAACTCTCTCAGGATCTTATTAATAAGTTTCCTTTGTTGGTTTTTCTTCATTCCATCTCTTTTGGAGAGAGAGCGAGAGAGCTATTTTGTTGAATGAAATTCCTTATTTGGGTCAAGCTTGTGAGCTCGTAGAAATATCCAGTTGATTTGTGTCAAAGTTTTATCCTCGGAGGTTTTATTCTCAGTTGTAGAGTAGAAATAGAGCCTTCAAATCATGTTAAATCTTATCGTGCTAGCAGTTTTTTTTTGGGGGCAAAAGTCACAACGGCATCCTTATTGAATCATCGACAATGCGCCATATGTTAGATTTTTTATCAAAAGAGCTTCTCATCCCTTATAAAATAATATAACTGTTCTTTAGCACTGTTCATCTCCTCTCTAAATCCTGAACTGATCGGGCGCATTGTATCAGTTACGGTTTCACAGCTGTTACAACTGAGCTGCTGCAATATGAAAAAAAAATTTAGGCAAGAGTTAAAAGGGTGCTCATTTTGATTAAAATTATTCGGAACCTCCGTAAAGACTTTAAACGATATTTTTTGAGTCTGAAACTTGACCGTTATAGGTTTTATCTTATGATTAGTTGTAAATTTCTGAACACGCTTCAATTTGATATATTGCGCGTCTCGTGATTCAACCCAAGTCAAAAGTTATGTCCTCTCAAAGTTTAAATTTTAACATTCACATTGTAGCAGTTACAAAACCATAACTGCTATAACTGTGTAACAGCTATGAAACTGTAGTTGCTATAACTACATGGCAGTTCCAGGGGCGGCTCAAGCTTCCGGAAGGCCCTAGGCGAAACTTTTTTTAATAATTATTATTATTAAAAAAAATTTCATCTTTTTTTATTCGGATTTGAGACTGATAATGGTGGGATTAAAAAATTTTTAAAATAAATTAAAAATATTAATTTTAAAAATAATTTTTTTATATAAAATTAAATTTTCTAGAGATGTAAAATAATTAATTAAATTTCTATATTCATTTCATTTATAATTTCTTTAGCAGAAATCATAACAGATATGAATCCATTTTCTTTATTCTCATTCAAAAAATAAATAAAACCTTTTAATTGATCTAATACAATAGTAATGTTCATATCTTTATATTGTAAAAATTTGCTAACAGTATTA
>JBBMKF010412541.1:0-13940 GCA_037834155.1 Curcuma caesia
TTACAAACATGAAATGAACGAAATTGATTTCGTTCAAATCAGAGGCAGTTTAGTTAGTAAACCAAATGATTCAGTTTTGAACCAAATTGAATCAAATTGGTTTGGTTTACGATGGAAGAGGTTTTGGCAGAACGGATGTGATAAGAAGCTTCGTCTTATAAAGATAAATCGAATAAAACTGATTTAGGTCAAATCAGAGTTCGTTTGGTTAGTGAACCAAGCGAACCAAGTTTGAACTCGATTTGCTACAGTAACATGGTAAGGTTCGGCCAGTTACATCTGGTTTAATTGGTCCGATTCAACCCAAATCAGGGTTTTGGTTTCTTGGTTTTCGGCTTAAATAAAACCTAGGTTTTAATCAAAACCTAGGGTTTTAATTAAGCCACTGTAGCATTCTCTTTAAAAAGGAGAGAATCGCGAGAACCCGTTAATGAAGCCCTGTTCATCTTCTCCCCATGCGAGTGTCATCCCGCCTCCCTTCTCCACTCGCGCGGTTGTGGTTCTGGAGCTCCCCGTGACGCGCCGCCCTTTGGGTGCGCTGCCCTCTGCCGGCGTCGCTGCTCGAAGGCCACCAGAGAAGAACGTGTGGCACTTTGCTCCACCAAGTTTCCGTCGACCGCAAGCGTTGGAGGTCGCCGTTCGCAGCCCTTGGCCCTGCTTCCCGAGCGGCGACACGGTCGGCCTTCCTCTCGAGCGGCGACACGGTCGGCCTTCCTCTCGAGCGGCGACATGTCGATTTTCTTCCCGAGAGGCGCCCCAGTTCAAGATTCTAGCTCCCCTCTCCTTTGGTCTGTTCGCCAGAAGTGTCGCGATCCTTCCTGCCGGAAGAGGAAAGCTTTCTACCGGATTACTTCTTCTCCTCCTTGTTGCTGTGAGGAGCAGAGGCTGCCAAATTACTTCTTCTCCTCCTTGTTGTCGTGAGGAGTAGGGACCACCCTCCTTATTGCGGTAAGGAGCAACGGTCGCTAGATTTCTACTTGCTATGGCAGATCATGTTTACTCTGTGCTACCGAGCGCAACAAGCCAAAGTCTGGCTCCTATCCTTTGTGTTGTTGACCACAAGAAATAGAGATCGATCTTTGGTTGCTTGCCGCATGAAGATGGAGCCAAGAGAAGAAGATACCTTGTTTTATTTCTTCTTCTCATAACGATTTGTGAAATCGTTGTCGGTTTAATCGTAACGCATTGTTATCAGGTTTTATCGTAGCTAGAAGCTTATGAAGCTTTCTGAACATTATTCCATCATCATCAAAATCGTTCTGACCAATTTGTCCGTTATCGGCAGTTAATGGTTGACCAACGAAGACTACATCAAGAATACAATTCTCAGTAATAGTTAGAAAGCCCCGGAACAATCGCGACAAACGTTGTTGCGTGGTTTTCGGAACAAGGCTTCTCTCAATTCGATCGTCATCGATCATCGACTAGTACCGAAGACGATGATGTGACTCGTGACTTTCGAAGTCGTCCAGACTAGAGTTTGGCGTGGATCACCAGTAGAGGCGGGACTCAGACGAGGATCGCTCGATTGATTCAATATGGCTCAACATCGTCATCGTGAGGTACACGTTTAGAATAATTTCTTATTCTGCAAATTTTATTTGTACACGTAGAATAATTGTTATTCAGAAAAATTTTAATTTCCTGTCATGCCTTGTATGCTGTTATTTCCTATATTGTCATGCGTGTGTTGTGTAATAATTCCTGTTAATTATTTATTTTATTTCCGCTGCGGATGTTTACAAAACATGTAGACACGCGCATTACATCGGGACGATCCCAAACAGATGAACCATGCCATCTAGAACCAATTCTTACTCCCTCTCTAGTTTTCCTCCTTGGCAGCATAGTATGTTTATCAAATATCAACGTGCCAATACTTGTGCCAATCCTTGATAATCTTGTGCCAATGCTTACACCTCCCTCATCCCCTGCTATCTGATGATATTTGCAATTCTTTTTCCCCATTTTGCATTCATCTCCTCATGTCCCATAGTTGGTTTTTCATACCTATATTCGATTTTAGCATTATCAATAGTCTGGTTTCATTTGTAGCTTTGCCTTCATGTCTCTTCCACTACCTTGTCATTCTTGACCACGTTTGCATATGGATGGGACTACTGACACCAACTCCAACACCTTTTGAGTTTTTGAAGTTGTTACCATTGCTGCATCTGACTAAAGAACCTTCTTACACTTTGTGGGATTGATAGCGGGCAATATATACATCAACACCTATAGTATCTTCAATCGGTTGCAAGTTATCAAATGTGAGTTCTGTCCGCCTAGTTGGAACCTTCCCTACTACAACAGTAGTTTCCCCTCCTCAACTCTACTTTGTTTCCTACCATGTTAGCTCTGCATTGCCCCATATGGTGTCACATTTGCGTGCACATCAAACAAAATTTGAATTGAGATTCAAAGTGGAGCTGGATCTCCGCCTTAGTCCCATCCACCAATGTTGCAGGTAGCGACTCCAGCAACTCCCAGGAAATGTCCACTTTCACCATAACCTGTGTGAAGCTTATCTTCCGTCTGCTCTTGGTTAACTTATTAGTATACAAACATTTACCCACATATGAAGCTAACTTGCTTAAAGCTTTTGTGGTCCAGCATTCAATTGGAAGATTATGTAATTGCATCAATATCGACAACCTGTGTTGCTCCACCTTCTAAAACAATAACCCTGATGACATAACCATCAAGTAAATTGGGCAGCAATACGACACATAGGAGCCTCCAGGCAAAGCACAATCACGCACCTCCATAAAAACTAGCCAGAGTGACTTTGTGTACTGCATCTAGGAGGGGACACCCTAGCCCTTGGCCATATCTTTCACCGCCTGCCAGGGAACTTGCCAATGAATCTTTCGACCAAGCGATGACCCATCACATCCTCGATATGTCCACATAGAAATTTCATCTTCAGTATATATTCTACTCGTCAAGAGAAGTGCATTGCACTGACCAAACACACATGCGGCACTTAAGGTAGATGGCTTAGTGTGATTAGGGTGACGTAGCAATCCCCAATCAGTGTGCATATGGCATTATGATTGATGGGGACTGATTGAATTCATCCAAATGAAGGGTTATTGTGACCATTTAGCCGTTGAGTTCAAAATGGACGATTGAAATGCATTCAAGTGAAGGATCAATATGCTTCTTCAGATTAGACTCAATCTGAGTCATTTCTCAAAATGAATGAATCAGATGCATCTAGATAAGGGGACAATATGTTCCTTCAAATAAGATACAATATAAATCACCTAATTCAAGATACAGATACACCTAGGTGAAGAGATAATGTGTTCCTTCAATTAGGATGTGGATTATCAAATTCAAGATGGATGAATCAAATTTGATTGAATCAAAAAGCTCCTCCAACTCTTCACAAAGTATAAATAGAACCCCATCTTTACATATTCTTTCATTCAATTCAGAATACAAGAGTTCAAAAAACATCTTAATTCAAAGTTCCAATGATTTATAATGTTGCTATTATAAGATCAAAATCATTATATCTTAAAGAATGATTATCATATTCCATAAACATCGTGGACAAATTCATCTAAAATAAATAGAGTCCGATTTTAACTTCAACTTTACCTAAACGGTATCTATCACCATTCAGCCTAGACTCAAATTATACCACTATTATTGTCTCCAATAACAATTGCATTTGTGAATTTATGAATGTTCAGAGCATCAATTTTTTATATTTTTTTAGGAAAGATGTTAAGTTTATGATGAATGAGGATGAAAATCCTTTCATACGCACAATTGGAAGGATAATTAAATGAAAGCCTTTTCACATTGCCTGCTTGAAGAAAAAAAAAGCCAAATACTAAAGACCTCTTTTCGTGCTTCAGCGATGAATAGGCTGGAGGTGTTAATGCTACAAAGATAGCAAACAAAAATCATGATACGAGCAAACGTGTTTACTAATTACCTGTCACAACAAGCCTTCCAATACAGTAAATATAAAAATGAAGGGAATTTATTAACTCAGTACAACATAAGAGACCTGAAGTCAAAATTTGGAACTTAATGGCAAATAAATTACAAAACTACAATGTTCTATTAATCAACACTTCCATTTCATAAATAGGAGAAATTGTTAGCTCAAGGAAAGAACTGAAGAAATGCAATTTAAAGTTGTTTGTAAAAAATCGTCTCGGAAAACCTTTTCTAGCTGAACATGTAGGGTAGAGGTCTCACAGCCATGAAGGCATCAACTACCTGCCAAACACACGTCATTGACTCGTGACATATGACAATTCAAGGAGAGAAAACACATAAAAGTTTGTCTTAACATTGGCTTATAACAATTAAAAGAGAGAAAGCTACATAAATGTTAACATTGGCGTGCTCAGACAAAATGGAATTATTTTCCTTCCTATATTTAAAAAAAAAAGCAATCGCACCCAAAAAATATAAGTTTCCATGGATATTCTAAAACAGTTGGATATTTAGTACAAACAAATTCTGAAAGTTTCTGTTTAATTATTTGAGCATATCAGCTACTGAGGATGCATTTGGCTTGAAATGAGACTAAGAAATAAAATAAAATGAATTGAAAAAGAAATGAATTATTTCACTCATTTGATTGCAATAATAAGGGAATGAGATAACTAGTGGTATGGGCCATTCTACATTTGACCCTTTGATCGCTCTATTTTTCATGCCAATTTGATTCTTGTACCTTTGGTTTGTTAAGAAGTGTCAATTGATTTACTAATCGACTGTTGATCTACCTAGCATACTCAACTTAGTTAGTTCACACTAGTGCTATCAAACAGACCCATTGAATTTTTTATTTAAATTTTTAAAAAAATTCTCCATCCACAGGAACCCGAGCCTGTCATAGGCCGACCTGTGCGAATCGCGAACCTAGACAGATCAACCCATCTGTATCCGTCTTAAAATGATTGATAAAATTTCAACCAAACCAATGTAAATTATTTGACAGGTCGGGCCAATCTGACGGGCCTAACCCAAATTGACGGCTCAAGCTCACATGATGCATCTAGGCATTCCAACCCATCCAATTCACCTAGTTCTATGGACTCAATTGGATCATCTAACTCGAACGTTTGAGTGATCCAATTGACCCAACCAGCTTGATTGATTCTCCTACCCCAATTGGACCACCCAATGCATCTGGCTTCCCAGCTCAATGAGCTTGCTGAATCAACTGATTCGCCAAGTCCGTTCTATCCTTCAGGCCTACAATTTGCTTAGCTCACCTAGTACGCTGAGCTCATAATCCCCAACTAGAACTTAGTCCACCAACTTATTCAGCTCAATGCTCAATTCCCTCATCTTATTTCCCTTCATTTTAGTTTTAAAATGGCGTGCTTAATTAGTATTATATTTGAGTCGGGACAAAACTCTTGAATTACAAAAAGGGTGAAATGGAATTTCATTCCTCAAAATGGCCCCATTCCACATCAAATTATTAATCCAAACATTGAATGGAATCATACCATTCTGCCCAACCAAAGGCTTTCTAAGCGTCTGATGATGTAGGTATCAACAAATAATAAAACAAAACATGAAAACAATTTCTAACCTCATCCGTGACCAGTGCTCGTGCCTTGCGATGCCTCTCTACCATTTCAGAAATAACTTCTATGAGGCGCTTTTTTACTTCACCAGTCAACATTCGCCCAGATCCATACTCCTGAGAAAACATCATGAAATATGTGTTTTATGAATGAAAATAAGTAGTTGTTCCCAAGCAAAGCATGTAAGATCAAGGTCAATTCCTTAACCGTGCATGTTAATCTTGTATGGGCACAGTTGGCACGATAGCAAACTTTACAGGATGAATAAAGCACAAAACTGGCCTATCATGGCAAGCACGAGGATCCATATTTTTCCATAAAGAAAGCAGGGTTCAAGGTAAGATCTTAAGACGAACCTCCTTTATGTCATCAAGTTCTGCATCATCTTCAAGAAAGAAACTTAGAAACTTCACAGGAATATCAACCTAGCAAAGACACCGAGTCATATAATCATTTCACAAATGGGTTAAGACTTTCAAAATAATTGAACTGCTTGCATGACTATAGACTAGTGCCTTAAAAATCTTTGATTCCGAGTAAATAATAGACTGCATGAATTTTGTTAGAAACCTAAAAAAAAAAGGAAAGGAATATAGATCGATGAGCTTCGTAACAAAGTGCCAAATTCCTTGATTTGCATACCGAATCAAACAAGTTATTTACCATATCATTTCCAATTCCAAATTCTCTTATAACTAAGGAGACATACCTCCAGGTTTGCTCCATATTTCCTGTGGTTCTCTATGGAGTCTTGGCCACCAGAGAATGCATACCTGTGAACCTGTAGGTGAATCAACTTAATATGAGAATACAGCCCAGTTTCAAGTTTTGCTAAGGCCGTGTTTCCTCCAAAGAAAGGAAGCATCTTGAGAAATAAAAGGTTCAAAGGAAAAAAAGGAAATATTTCTTTAATTTATATTTTGTTGGTTGGAACGAAAGAAATATAATTTCCTTTCCGACTGGTCTCTTGTAGGCATGAAAACAAAGGAATACTTTAATTACAAAAAAATAAAATTGTTATAAATACTTTTAGAAAACAAGTCAAAATAAATTTTTTTTATTTTTTTTCAGTCACTTTAGAGCTCCATTGGATGTAAACGCTTTTTCCATTCCCAAGTCGGATGAATGCAGATCTCTATCAAACTAAAGAAAATATATGCTTGGCCTTTTACTTCCCTCATTTTCACCAAAAAAAAAAAAGAGGGAAAGGGCAGTTGAGAAATATTTTTTCACCGCCTTTCCCTGTCTGTTTTTTTTTCCTTCTCCTGGTAAGAAATACAACCTAAAACATTCAACAAAATGTTTTGACTACATTCACACATATTGGGAGGGGGCGAATTCAATCAAGTCATTTTTCAATTAGAAGACTTGTACAGCTAATCTAGCTTCTCTAAGCTGTTTTAGCAAAACAAGGCTCTAAGCCAGCTGAAAAACTACAACAAGAATACCATTTACTGGGTTTTACTGATTAATGAATTGTGTGTATACAACTAGAAAGAACGACAATAAACCCATAATCTTTTAGTTCAATTTATACAAACCAACATAATCTATTGGTTAAACATAATTCAGAAAGAAGCAGAGCCAAGGATAGCTTAGCTATAAAGCTATGATGATGTTTATATAAAGTGACCCCAATTACATAAATATGATATTATAGAACACAACTCAATTATCACCATTAGAAAGCAAACACAAAGAACTTGCAAGCAGAATGAATAAAGCAATTTCTTGGAATTAGCATACAAACCTTGTTTTTAATGTCTTTGGATGAATCTGTCACGTATATAGCAGAATTTGGATCACTAGCAGACATCTTTCCTGTCTCACCCTTCAAGCATATAATAGCATATAGAAAAAGTCATTGGTATTAAGTAATCATACATGGAAGCAGAACACTGAATATTTGGAAGAGTAAAGAGAGCATGGATAAACATATAAGAAATAACAGAGGAAACAAGCATGAATGAAGCTACTTCAATAAAGCAAGAAGATCCCTTAAATACAACATAGGAAAAGTATTAGTTAGCTGAAATTGGTATACTTTGTCAAAAACAAACGGAACATTTTATAACAAACAAAGGTAGACAGAAAATTTTTAATTTGAATTTCAACTAAATCAAGCCAATGGTTAATATATCAACTGTTAATTATACCTGAAGAGCTGGGAAGAATGATGACTCAATTAATGAAGGTTTTTGATAGCCTATCCTTGGAGCAACATCTCGTGTCATTCTGAAGTAAGGATCCTAGGAGTTGACAAAGAAGCAAGTAATATCAAGGACAGGAAGTTATCACTAATAAAAGTAGGTGACATTGTAAACATGTAAAATTTGCAAGGGGAAAAAAAAAGAAAGCATGGCATGCTTCTTGACAAAAAAATAAAAAACTGTCATCAACAGTATCCAGTGGACATCAAAATTACTAGGTTAGTCTTTATTGATTCTACCAATTGACTTCTACCAAATATTAGAGACAAAGAAACAATCACCTGATCAATGGCACATGGTATCAAACAACGTAGATTGTCTTTGCCTGAGAATAGATGTGGAAAAGAACTAGGAAATGATGGAACAGCCTGAAAGAAACTGATAATGGAATTATGATGCTTCAAGTACATATAAATTTGTTTCAATTTCTATTGTAAGTAGAAGGTGCTGGAGAAGAACCTGAACAGGAGGGAAGCTTATTTTACCAATGTGATCCTCATTTGTGAAACCAAATATCCCCACAACCTGAATTTATAATACATGATAGAGTGCAATAAGCATTTGCATATATGTAGACTGATGATGGGACTTCTAGATACAATAACTCATATACTCAGAGTTATGTTTCTCCAAAGAAATAAGAATCTAACATCACCTTATTAAAGGTGACACATTTTGCAACTTTGACCATATTCTCATAGAAAGCACTGCAAATATATCTCCAATAGTTAGAATTCCATAGCAAAATAAACTAAATCACTAGTTAGAACTTTAAACTATTTCACTTCCCTTGTGCAAAAATAAAATTAAAAATTAAAATAAATAAAAGTAAACTATTTGAGGTTGGATATGTGAATTCTCAACAATAAAATCAAATGCACTCATAATATTTCAATCTCAGAATTGTTTATTCTTTTCATCTTTCGAAAAAATCAACTTGAATTTATTCAACTCAAGATGATAATTGTCAAACTATATGGTTTCTTTGTTTGTAAACCCAAACTGTCGGTGATGGATATCTTTAGTTCACCAACTTCTAATGGCACAAGTAGTAAATCTTGATGCCTCATCTCTGCAAGATGAAAAACTATAGAGAGAGTGTGTGTGTGTGTGTGTGTGAGTGAAATTGCTCACAAGCATAGTCTGCTTTCTCTCTTCTCACACTCTGACTTTGATATATATAGGATCTTTTCCTAAGGCCAAAAAGTAAACAAGGCTCAATTCTATGCAAAGTAGTTCATTTCACTAACCCATTTCATGCTTACCTTACAAACTACATTAATAAGGTCTTTAACCAGATTTGATTTAGAGAAACAAGATAGTCAATATCAGGCAAGACTTGATCTAGATAGACAAGCAGATATACTTTTATACAAGTTGTCCTTAACCAGCTTTTTTCTTTGGCTACCCTTATGTGTGTGTGTGTGTATCTCTCGAATAGGGCACTGTATCAATCACTCTTCTACCAACTTTCTAAAAAAAACATAAAGAAAGCCCAGGAATACAAGAAAAATACAAATTTTGCATAAAACTTTACCCTCCGACATAGCTGAAATCTGAGAAAATGAAGGTTCTTGTTATGTCAAATCCACATGCAATTATGTCTTTCGCATTCTCACGAGCAAGCCTTTTACTCTCTTCCACCGTTAGATTCTTCCACATGCACTTCTCATCGTCCGTCAGTTGTATTACAAGTGGAACTTTGAAAGCATCCTGCAAGTATCTATCGTAGCACTAATTTAAGACAAGCCCAAGATCATGAATTTGGATGCTGACCAAATTAACATAGCTAAACTAAATGAATCCAATGCTCGGAATCATTTGAGTACATGCAAGTTATAAAGCTCTTCAAGAAAAAACCTGACATACTACATAAACATTTGTGGTACCTTTTAAAATTGGATAAAGTGGATTTTCCTTGATTTCTATTTAAGCATTATATTGTTAAACGCTAATGATAAATACACACATTAATAGAAATTCAGAATATAGCAAGGGATTGAACTTAATGGCGTAGGAGGATCTATATGGTCAATCCACTTAGTGGGATAAAAGTTTGGTGGTTGTTGTTATATTGTTAAACCCTCTTATGTCAACTTGTAACTGCAGAATCAATTTAACCATCTATGAACATGCCAACTTCTTAACCTATCTTTCCAGTTAATCAGTGAATACCTAAATTGTTAAAATCTGATGTCATTTTTCTACTTTATCCCTCCTAATAACTCCACTCATCCATCTCAGTATTTTCATTCCAACTATACTAGCTTTTTGTATTTAACCTATAAAATATGATTGATTGTATTATAGTATCATAGAAACTTCTATAGTTGAATGATAAATCCAATGTCTTTAACTCATACTTGCAATAATTTGCTGTCTATCAAGTATTCTTTCAATTTTCTGTTATGTTTCAAATTTACTTATCATACAACAGTCTTACTTTTATTTGAATTCATCATGGGAAAAAGTCATAAAATAATTGAAACCATGATATTTTTCATACAGATCCTTTACGGCTGAAGAGTTTGATATTATTCATTAAGAGAATCATCAGGCACACAAAATAGTGTGTATAGATTATAGATCTTAAGGAAACATATATATAATTTAAGGAAGACAAACCATCAAGCCTGAGAAACATACTTGGTGAACATGAAGGGCACCAAATGTCCCAAATGCAACGCCTCAGAGGAAGGGCCTCTCCCAGTGTAGAGGAAGAACTTCTCGCCCCTCTCGTATACATCAAGTATCTCATGAAAGTCCCTGCAAAATTCATTATTTTTTTGGCTGCGTTCAGGGAAAAGCCTGAGAGAGGGGCGGCGCAAGTGCAAACCTATGGGCAAAAAAGACGCCACGGCGGAGGAAGACATGAGCGGGGCGGCCGGTAAGCCGTTCGACGCGACGCACGAGAGATTCTTCGAGACGCTGGCAACCGAACTTCTCGATCAACTTGTCATAGTCGATCTTCCCACCATCCTTCGCCGTCACCTCCCACGGATTCACCACCTGCTCGTCGTCTCCCCCTTTCGTCGGCTCTTCCACCATGATAGACTTCCGCAGCGTGCGAAGACGAGGCGGAGAAGGGCTCGTAAAGGATTCCGCTCCTCATAATATCTGAAAACCTAAAGCTCATCGTTGCTAACTCCTACGGCCGAGATCTCTTCCACGGTTGGCTTCAAGCATGTCAAATTAATTTACAAAACGTTTTATTTGCCGCTGAGGTACCTGCGCTACCCTAATTAGTCAGATATTTAATATTTAAAGATGATTCTTAACTACAATTTGTTACGAATTAATTTTTATTGAAAGATAATTTTAAAACATTGATTTAAAAAAATATGTCATTAATATTATTAGAATTATAAAAGAATTTATAAATCTATAAGTTCTAAATGGAATAAAAATTTAAATAATTAAAAATACAAATAAAATTAGGATCTAGAGATTTTCGATATTTAAAGATGATTCTTAACTACAGTTTGTTACGAATTAATTTTTATTGAAAGATAATTTTAAAACATTGACTTAAAAAATTGTCATTAATATTATTAGAATTATAAAAGAATTTATAAATCTATGAGTTCTAAATCGAATAAAAATTTAAATAATTAAAAATACAAATAAGGTCTAAATTGAATAAAAATTTAAATAATTAAAAATACAAATAAAATCAAGATCTAATTTTAATAAAATATAATTTAATATATAAAAATATACAATTAACGATAAGGAACATGATTGAAGAGTCATTATCCTTATCCTACAGCATCAACTGCTCGATTCCTATGGAAGAAGATGAAGCGAAAGTAAAAGGATGGTTTTATAAGGAAATTAGGATGATGGTATCGTAAAACCTTTGTCAATGGGAAACAAAGATAAGATGTCAGTTTTAAAATCTTAAACCCTTAGGGACCAAATCTTATATATAGAAATCCGATCCGTTATTAGCCCATAAATAATAACGGATCGAACTAATGGATTCTATATATTTAATTCATATCTGATAATCCGAAACTCGATAAACCTTAATTAGATTAGTTAAATGAGTTTGGTTCGTATCTGTATATACAAATTACAATTAAGCCTACCTTAAGAGATTAAATCCAACAATCTTCCACTTGAGCTACATGTGATGCGTATATGATATACGACTATGACTTTAGTTGATATCAAACTCTATGAGGTATAAAAAATATCCCTATAAACAATCTGGTCTATTAATTTTATTGATATAGGACTAAAAATATCATAGTTACTATATATGTCTATAACAAACCCCAATAATAATCACAATATCAATGTCATTAATAACATAGATCAAGATGTGGATATGTAGTATGGAAATTATATGCAATACGATTAGTACATGTTAATTTTCAATTTATCCTGAATGATCTAAAAGGGTCTAATCATATTTACAAATACTTTATGCTAAACTATAATAACAAATCATGATTCAAGCCTTATGATTTCTAAAGGAATTTATATCATATTTACAAATATCAAATGCTAAACTGCAATAATAAATCATGATATTTTATTTTAGAATGCCAAACAAACATATAAATACCCATTAACATTTTGAACTTTAAGTACGTATAATAATCAAAATAAAATATTTATCTTTATTAATAAATATAGAACAATAAAATGTATATAGATCCCACTAGATGAATTCTTCTTTCATAAGAAGAACTTTCATATCCATAACATGTGTATGAAACACTTTAAGCACCAAGCCCTTAGTGAGTGGATCTGCTAACATGGAATCTGTACTGATGTGTTCAATTATCACTTGACAACTTTAAACTATTTCTTTAACTGCCAAAAACTTAATGTCGATGTAAGATACGAAAAATTTTTGGGGTTTAGTTATAAATAATTTAGTTCTAATTGGTTAATAAGGATTAAGGGGGTTAATTATTACCTCTAATGAATATTATTAAGGGCTAAATCATTATTAGGGTTAGGCTGTAAATGGGGTTTACTATTGATGCCCAATTAACCCAGCTCAATAGCCCAATTATTTAGCCATTTGGGTTAAAGGATTTGGTTCTGGAATAGGCTAAATTCGTTAACCCGATAACCCAAACTCGTTAGAAATTATATTTTAAAACCACATGGTCGCGACTATTTGCCCTAACTCACGATTTCTCTCCTCTATCGCGGTCGAACTCGCGATTTCATCTCCTTCTCCTCCCGATTGTGTGGGCGCTCATCTGAAGCCAGTGCTGACTCAGAGGTGGATCGCCGACGACCAAGAGCTTCGGTCAAGGAGTCGGATTCTCATCAGGGAGTGGCGGTGATTGACGCAACACGCGAACGGGGGGGGGGCCGATTCGGGGAAAGAATTGATCGGTAAGTTGAATTCGTGAGGTTTCTTGTGAAGATTTCTTTGGATTTCGTTGGGTTCTTTGGAGTTTTGAGCTGTTGATCTCGGATTTGGTTGGGAACAGAATCGAAGCTGAGTTACAGCAACTAGAGGAATTAGAGCTTGATCTAGGGCTTCTGATCTGAGGTAAGCGTTCTTGAATCTGGTTAGTTCATGTTGCTGTGATCGAATTTGGATTTTGAATGTTGAATTTTTGCAAGCCGCAGGGTTTTGGTGGTTCTGTTGGATTGAGATCGAGTTTTCTGATTGTATCAGTTCATGGATTTTCTGATCGAGTTTGATCTCTGGTGGATGTTTTGGATTGTTGTTTGTTGTTGGAAATTAGTGAAACTAGGGTTCTTGTGTTGATGGATTCATAGGTTGATTTTGTCATGGTCGTTGTGTTGTAGGGATTAGTTTATTGCTATTGGGTTTGTTTAGTTGTTGATGGATTGATCTGTGGGTGATTGATTTGTTGGTAATTGATCTCTATTGGTGATTGATGTAAGATTGTGTAACGCGCTAGAGAGGGGGTGAATAGCGTGGTCATCGCTTGTCGTTCATTCGTTCTATCAGAAACACTTGTAGTGGAATTAGATAAACAATGCAAGGACATGCAGATTTTTACTTGGTTCTTAACTGATAACACTCATTTTCATAGTTTATTTTGGCTCTAAAACTTGATATTCTGACCTTCTCGTTGTGTAACTATTGAATATTCACACATATTGCGAGTAGGAGCTTATTTTGGACCCTATTGCTTATTCCTACAAATTTTAGATTGAA
>JBBMKF010412651.1:0-13939 GCA_037834155.1 Curcuma caesia
GATCGTACCTGCTTTGCCTTGTAACCGAGACGTCGAGCCTTGTCAGGGCGCGTGGGCCTGGTGACGCGCACGATGGACGGGAGCTGACGGTACTCCCAGCACCGCACCCTCTGCAGGAACCGCATCACATCCGACTGCTTCTTCCTCCATAGCTCCGACACGTACTTGTACGCCCCTGGAAGCACAGATCCAAGATTAAAAAAAAACCACACAAAAAAAATCAATCAAACACCGGCAAGTCTCCAGATTGATAACAAGGAATCAGCGATGAGAATCATCCTGGGAAGGCGACTCACCCATGGCCTTCGGCTAGGGTTTGCAGTTGAGCGCGGCGGGGACTGATTGCGAGCAGGGTTAAAAGCCAAAAACGAGTCATTTCGGCCGTCGGATTCAGTGAGAACAATCACGATCGTTCATTTGACCCTATTGTTTTGCCCTATTAAGTCAGGGGTAAAAAATCTTCTCGTCAAATTTCTTTATAAAGGATATCTTTTTATTTACACATTAAGTTTAAAATAAATATATATAAATTTCAAAATACTATAATTAATAACACTTAACAATTAAAATGACACTTTTAATTATCATTTTCGACCAAAAACATAAATGTTTTTAAAAAAATTACAACAACACTTAATCATATTTTCCATCCCAAAAATATTCATATTTCATGTGTTAAAAAATATATATTTTTTAATTTAACTTATATAATTTTTTATTAATTTAGTCAAAATTATTTAAATTTAATCATCAAAATCAAATCAACTTTAAATAATTTTAACCAAATTAAATAATTTTATTTTAATATGAATAAATGCTACAACAATATAGAATATACATATTTTTTAAAATAAAAAAGCACCTGCAATAATCTGGTATGCCTTTTGGTTTTTTTTATTTGAAATATAATACATATAATAAAATTGTAAATATAACTTAATGTTATTAAAAAATTCTGCAGAAATCTACCTTAGAATTAGACAATTTTAAAAATTTCATCAACCACACAATGACTATAAAATTAGATTGCAGAAGAAACTCCCCACTTGTTTACATTTTACAAGAGAAGAGAACTAACAAAATGAACTTTGTCTCTGAAAAAGATTACAAAAAGAAAAATAAAAAGAAAAGCTTGAACAACAAAACAAAACCATTCAGAGATAATAATTTTACACCTCTGTTCTGTTGTATTTCGATATAATTAGCACTGTTATACAACACACATGGAATGGAAACCCACAAGGCAAATAAATACAACTCTTTCAACCATGCCCAGTTCATGTTCCTTTGGAAACTAGTTCGATAGCCGACGTTTGTATCGCTTCAGAACCGACGCTAAATTCTCTTTTCCTTTAGGAAATGCAATGTCTCCTGCGGCAGTACCTGTTCTGCCCTTGCGGCCGGCAACCGCAATTTCAACATCCTTAATGGTCTCGAGGATCATACTTGCAGTCGTAAAGGATCCTTCAGCTGGCATTTCAGCTCTGTCCGGGGTACTTTGCATCGAAAAGTCTAAGTTGTTAGTATCATCATTTCGTCGGTCTTCAAAACATAAGCATGGAGTGAGAGGAAACCGGGGCTTAAGGAATGCAAGTTCAACAATTCCCTGTATAGAGATAGAAAGGTGATCAATGTGCAGTGAATGACCAGAGATAAAGGAAATATTCATGACTTAGCACAGCGGAAGGACAAGTATACAATCCTCACCTAGAAGAAAACTACCGATTTTCACCCAAAGAAAAAGAAATTGTAAATTGTATTAACTCAAAAATTTGTCTGAAATCCTAACCCCCCTTTTATAGTTTGATATCATAACCTATTCTGTATAAAATAACATATTTTTTAAAATAAAACCATAAATTTTCTAATAAAGCCTAATTGACTTTTCTGAAAAAAAACTATACAACTTTTTTAAAATTCCTAATAAATTATAAAAATTAATGGTTTAGACAACTTTGAATAATTCGAAATAGAATTAAATTCTGGACTGCGTGAATGCATTTCTATCACCAACAATATACCAACTCCTTTGTGCTTGACTGTTACTGGTTACTGGTAGATATTTGAAAACGAGGTTACACGAGATGAGTAGGCACAAAAGGAACAACAAGGGGTGTGAGCAAGAATAGATCATCGAAGGATAAAATATCTGAAAACAGATCTAGGGGGGGAGGGCGTGCTAAAGGTCAAACAAAAAAATTGGAGCCATTTCTAAAAGAAAAAATCTCAAATAAAAGAGAGTCAGAATTCCTCCAAGAGATGCTCCTGAAGGCCACAGGTTTTTGCTAAGTAGATATGAACTTTGTATGCTTGACTGACAGCATGCACAAATTAGTTAGATCTTTACAAAATAATGAGCCATCTCATGAAATAGCTAATTCATGAGATTTTAGTTCAGAATTCTAGAAGATTAGGTTGCTCGATGCAGTTCATGAGAAAAAAATTCGATAGATTTGACCAGTAGTTATTCTGTCTTCCCATGAAACACTGATGTAGTTTTGAGTGAGTCCGGGTGCTAAGGCAAAGAACAATATGTTGGATATGCGTAACAAAAATTAAGGAAAGCGGGCACCTTCATGGGGTCAATAAAAGCCCCATTAGGGATCGGCGCCCACATAATTTTTGTTATGCATATGCAAAATACATTGTTCTTTGCCTTGGGGCCCGGACTCACTAAAACCTGCATTAGTGTTTGTGTTTGCCTTATGCATCAATGTCGATTTCTTCAACTCAAAAGCAGGACTTTCCACTTTGTATTAATTACCAGGATATCACCCACTGAATTCTCCAAGAACCAGACAGCAGACTTAATGGTGTCATTCAACTTGATAAGTATTATTAGTTTAGCTCTTTGTTTTAGGGGAAAAAAACATCAATAGCTCTTCACAGTTGTCAGTGAACAGTCAAAACTATCCTATGGTCATGATTCTTGTTTAGCTCAATCATAATGCAGAGATTTCCTAACTAATGTTGAGAGAGAAATTTACCTGAAGCCGGTTGAGAACATATGTATATTTTCCCCATAGCTCTGGCCGATTCTCAACTAGTGACAGATCCAAGATGCGTCGAACACACCAAACTCCAAAACTCACAACAAGTGATGCCCGCCAAATACAATCATCTCCGCACTTAGGAATGCTTAAGGGAAAAGAAGAATTTGAACCCTCGTCCAGCTGGACTGAAGCGAACTTATTAGTGGAGGAATAGTACTGAATTTCACTAGAATATAATTCATGAAAATCATCAATGCCACGTCCCCGCACACTTTTCTCATTGAGAGCAACTTGATTAATGAGCTCCTCATCAGAACCATCGTTTGGTCTAAAGAGCCAATCTGATCCTTCCAAGTTCAGAAGCCTCTGGATACAAAATCTAAGAGAGTGAAGTAACTTAGATTCTGATTCTGAATAAGAGAAAATTTCTCTAGGGGCAAGTCTTGGTTTGTCGGCAATTATTCTTTTTCTTGTTTGGTCTCTATGCATCACTCCAGACAGTTGTTCAAATGGTTGTACAGACCAAAGTGATTTGACATCCTGGTTCATGCTTGACTGAAGCGAGAAGACATTGTCATGGAGTTTGGGCGAGGAAATTTGATCAAACGCTAATGGGATTCCGGTCCTAGATAAAATGTTATTGTATTGTGACTTTTCCAAGGTCATCTGACCCATAGATGATCTGGGGCCTATGGGCTTCTTCATCTCGCTTAACAAGGAATTCCTGCAAGCAGAAATAACAGCAGAAATATCTGGAGAACTATGGTATTTCTTTGCATAAACAGAAGACCCAACACTACTGCTAGGTGGTTCGATCAAGGAATGGTCATAGTAAGATGATTCAAGCATTCCTCTGTTGGCTCTTGGTGCTATTGGACTCTGCAAACCAGACGATCCAACAAAGCCTAGTCCACTTTGTCTATGAGCATATAAGACGGAATCTCTAAGGCTTGGAACAAGTGGTGAAAAAGATTTAATAGTAGTTGGAGGTTGAGAAGTATACGAGGATAAATAATTTCTCCCTGCCCCATTTCCTTTCAAATGAGATGCTATCTGGTACCCATGTATTGTTGCTGGCTGGAAATCCCTATCCTCAGAATACTGCGGCATGTGTAAACTCGAGTAAGGTCTTCGTATAGGTTCACGTAAACTGCCGGAGGATCTTTGCAAAAGAGTATTTTCCAGCTGCACATCATGGGACAAAGGTGTAATTCCCATAAAATTCAAACTGGACAAACTCCTTCCATTGGGAGAGTCATAGCCGATTGAATAGGCCACTTTGTTATCAATTCCTAATAAAACGTCATACTTCTTCAGCATTGCTTCTTGTGTTAGGTTCCCATGAAAATCAAAAAGACAACCCCAGAACTCATCCAAGATCACTGCCAATTGACGCCGAGAGCCACGGCCCAATCCAGACAATCTTGATAAGCTCCTGTAGTCACTATCAAGACTTTTTCCTTCAGCACTTTGAGCAGATGAGTTCACAGAATACCCTCCAGCAATAGGCTTGGAAAAGAATTCCTCAAGTTCCAAAGTCCCTTCACTACTTTTATCTGTGTAATCAACTTCTATAGAAACATCCCTTAGGATTTGCCCTTTATCAAACTTATCTAAGACACTAGGATCAGACAAATTATCACTAGATGTCTCATGCGCAATTTCCAAATCAGTATCAGGAAAGGATTTAGCTTTCATTGTATGATCCACTAAAGAGGTATAATGAGCAGTATCTTTCAGAACAGGCACAGATTGAAGAAATTGATCTTCAGTATGTACAGGTGTGACCAGTGGATGATGATGGACCTCTACAACCAATTTATCCTGCTGGTTCCCCACAGAATTTCCCAAAGCAGGTTCCAGTACAGACAATTGATTTTCTTCAGATGATATTTTGTGGTGATCAATATCTTCTGTCGCCCGAGTTAACTCATGCTGATATTTTTGAACATTGGAGGTCCAAAATTTTGTTTCTGGTTCACCACTTTCAGAATTCAGTGGTGTAATTGCCAGATGCAGTGTAGAAACAATTGAAGTACAAGAAAGAAGCAGAAACACAGCATTAAAAACTGCCCCAGTGATTCCTGTAGCTCCTCCAATGTTGTTAACCCAGCTACTATTCCCCAATAACATGTCTTTTATGAAGATAATATTTGAAGCAAAAATCCCAAAAAAGACAAACAAAGCCAATATTTTCATATGTAATGAGAGTTTAAAGGATCCCATTAGTGAACTGGATGATGCAACTCTAAAAAGAGAAACAACAGAAGATGGAAGAAGCATAGCCTGTACAATTTGGCAAAAAATAAACAACTGATATATCCCCGCAGGACCAGCACATTTTGCACAGCAGAGAGCTAGAACAATTGAAAGAGATTTAACTAAGAGATGAAGAACCCATGAAGAGATCTTTGCACCAAAAAGATAATGTAAGATTAGTCGCCCTCCAACATTGGAAGTTAGAGAAGTAATTTGACTAGAGAAGAGAAGGACCAGAAAAATTGCTACAGGTGCAATAGGAGTCCTAAAAACCTGCAGAAGAAAACCAGATATACAGAATTTATCAGTATGCAAGTCAATGATGAATGAAGTGTTACTTGCCCCACACATTTTTCTCAGGATAGCAGTATAAATAATTTGTACTGATATAGTGATATATTGGAAAAATAAAAGAAGCTGCAAGCATGGTAACAAATATGCTAAACATTTTACATGAACACGTGATAGTACAACTTGGAAAGCTTTCTTATTTAACTTTTTAATCAATAAATGATGAAAAAACATTTTGCGCACGGTAAACCAATATTTTTGCAAAAACTGCAAAAACACAATAAAGAAGTCCATAAGGAGATCAGTACAAATAGATGCGAGTACTATCTGGAATACTGCATCAATCTAGCTGTGATTCTCTGATAGGACCATCCTAACGTGAAAAAGAAATGACTAAGGGTGCAAATGACCAAGCAGCAATAAGAATGGGCATCTTCCATTTTTTGAAATTCATGCAAGTACTATCTGGATTACAGCATCAATCTGGTTGTGATTCTCCGATAGAACAATCCTAATGTGAAAAAGAAATGACTGTGTAATGACCATGCAGAAATAAGAATGGTGATCTTCCATTTTTGAAAGATAGGTCAGACAGGGAGTTACTTTTGTGGAGATGATAAAAGATATTTGAAAAGAACAATAACGTTGGAATTTCCAGTGAGGAAGAACTGAACTATTAATGAGCATTATACAGTTTTAGTTGAAGAAGGCACCTTGAACTACATCCAAAGTTTATTTATGCTCCACACCACCAAAAATTAAAACACAAATCCATTTCACTTCGATCATACAATGAAAGAACTCTTTTTTACTGTTTTGCACATAGTGCATTGTAATCAGATTAAACTTTCTGCTGTGCATGCCTTAGCTCAATGTCATAGTACCAACAACCTACCACTATTACATTGGATATTATTTTCAGTTTATGATTCCAATCGTGCTGGATTTTTCGACGTCATTCTTTAAATTTAGACAACCCTATGATTAACTGGCATTTATAAAAGTGCTGGATTTTTCAATGTCATTCTTTAAATTTAGACAACCCTATGATTAACTGACATTTATAAAACATTAATTGTAAGGGACGTTCACATTCAAATACCAAGCAGCAGATCCAATTTTCTTAATTTGCAGCTGATATTATAAGTTATATTGTTAGCCAACTTGATGGCCTGCTTCTTGTAAAACAATAATGCTAAAGTAAGTTCTCATTCAAATACCAAGCAGCAGGTCCAATTTTCTTAATTTGCAGTATAAGTTCTATTGTAAATCAAGTTGACAACCTGTTTATGGTCTTTGTATATATTATTCTGATTTTTTTTAGCAACTAGAACAGATGTCCAGTGGCAATACTGAGAACTTCATCAAAATTCAATCTTAATGAAAAGATGAAACAGCTTATATCATATACTCCTGGGAAAAATACCTTATGAAAACTTTGGAATCTGGTCTTTCTAGCAAATACCATATGACTCGAAAATCAGCTTCTTTAACAAGCATAAATGAATATTACAAAAAAAAAAGGAAAAAAAAAGAAAGCTGAGAAAGAGGTGAATAACCTGATCCATAAGCAAAGAAACATCTTGAAAGCTGAACATCACATTTGTTCTGCTAAAAACAACTGCTGCTGAACTCATCAGTGTATAATTTACCAGAAAGATGCTGGTAAAAATGAAGATGATTGCAAAAAAGTGGTCATGAAATAAGGCACCCATCGAAGCATTGAGGAATGTCTTTTTTTGCTGAACACAAGTAGATTGATATTCAACATTTGGAACATTCAAATAAATACTTCAAGTGGTTAGTGAAAGGTACTCAGGAAGAAATAATAGAAACCAGGCTCATATGGTTGCAAGAAACACAATCCTCAGAAATATGACTGCAAACAAAGACTAAAAATACTGAATCATGCTGATTATACTGAGAAACTGTTTTCAAATCAATCATAGCAACACACACTCTACAACCATACCAACTTACTACAGAAGAACCATACTGTTCCACAGAGAATGGTTTTCTCTTTTTTCTTCAGACAATTACAAAATCCTTCCTACATAAGATGGTATTCTGTATGTTGTACATTTTGCTGTTATTACAGATATTAGACACCTATAGGGAACTAAAGACCCATTATACAAGGTTGCATGTGCTTGTTTGAGCAAAGGCGTGAACTTCAAAAGTATAAGAATAACATATACAGGTTAAAATACAGGTTCCAAAACCAATTTCAGTCCAAGATCAGAGCAGTTTCACAAGGGTACCAACTTGTGCTGCACAGCATAGGATGGCATAGGTCAGCCCTTGAACAGCTGCTCATGGTCATCTCTAGCCAATGCAAGGAAAGATGTCCTTCTCAGTCGGCCAACATGAACTCTAGCGTCAACAGGAACCATGCCACCATCAGAGAAGAGCAGCACCTTGATGGCCATGCAATGGAAGGCTTCATCATGTGTTTCAACCTACAACCAACACTGAAGTGTAGCATGAAGGTGATGGAGAAGAAGTCACAACCAACGTGTATGGTCATGAACACCCTCCACTTTCAGGGTAAGTAGTGAAGCTTGATCAAATTGAGCAAGCAAAGGAGCATCTCCTGCAGCTCCTTGACCTATCCCTGACCTCCGATGAGTTCTCCAGCAGATTCTTGATGTTATCATATGCACATAGGATGTACACCAATGTGGTCAACTTGTGGGAAAAGAGCAGGGACCATATGGACATGGCCGACGTGAGGGCCAATTGGGATTGGCTTAGCAAATAAACTTATAATCTCTCATTTAAGAAAAGGAAAAAAAATTTAATCTTTTCACCTACAATTTACTGTTTGTCCATCTCTTCTCCCCAAGTTTGAAAGGAAGCAGTTGATGCAGTTTTAGGATCTGTTGGCTACCTCATTGAATTCACTCCCTCCAGAAGTGTTCCAATCAAACTAGGGATATGGAAGTCTGTAAGTTCTCATCCACCCCTTTCCATGGATTTGAAATCCCTCCCCTCAAGTAAGCAAGCCCCTAGTGTCACCATTTGTAGTTCTTTTTCATCTACTGCTTATAACAGAAGATGGAATTTAGACTTGATTAGCCCAACTACTTCACCCAATTGGTTTCAAGTTGATTACAATCAATATTCTGTTGCTCCTGTTGAATTCTTGATTATTTCTGATTGTTTATCACGCTTTTCAGTCTGGCTTACAATTTTCCAACAAAGATTGGATCAGTATCAAACAATCTAGCTCAGAACAATGAAGACTGAAAATTATTAGGCTCAATCTTCTTTTACACAATGGATAAGAATGCTACTGGAATATTGACTGAATACAACTTTACAGACAACAACCAGTCATAAACTCAGCTAGTTGAATAGGTCTCTACTTGTAAATTATGCCATAGATGTTTGAGTTTATAACCAACTCTATCAACTTTTGCTTTCTTTAGGACACTAATCCTGGACTACTGTTCACGTTAATTTTCAGATTATCTTCCTCAAGAAGGATGAGAAAATTATGCAATTTGTAACCAAAAAGAAGTTGAAGTAGCTGATATAACTGCAATAAATAAACAAAAGTTGCATACAAAGAATAGCAGGAGCAGTACACAACAAAGAACAACAAATGACCGCATCCTAGAAACCTTTACCTGCACAATTTCAGAGTGTATGTAAAAATTATGCGCCATTATGTTTGCACCAAGAAGAGCCACTAGTAAATATGAACTCTCCCCACTCAGCTTCGGAAAAAGTACATCATTTACAATTGGAATTTCAGGTTGACTGATTAGTACCCCAAAAACATAAAATAGCAAAGAAAACCCTGCTATAATTGTGTATATTGTTTCACCCAAAAATTTGCCCTGCACCTCAACCAGTATGCATATGCAGTGAGCATACCAACTATATTTCTGCATGAAAATGATGATGGAAGAAGATAGGATAAAATTACCAGTAAGATGACAAGAGGCAGGAAAACAGCACCCAGTGTAGCCAAACAAACAGAGGTCGCTAGGTCAACACCAGTAAAAAGGTTGATCCCATTTGCAATTCCTAGTATCTGATCAAGCAAAAAAAAATTTAAAAAGGCTCACCCATGGAACAAGAAATTTACTTGTATTGCAATATTTGGGATGATAAAAGATAGGAAGAGGAATCTATCAAATATCACATTAAGTACCATAGTTAGTTCAGAAGTAATCATGGACAGTGTAACTTGAACCCCCAATATCATGCATGCCAATCTGGAATATTCCTCGCTACAAATCTTTTGCAAAATCACCAAACACAGATGTTAGAATATAACTTGATTTTGCTACAGAAGATGAAGACATTAGTGAGACAATTAAATCAAAATTCAAACCAAATTTAGCCAATTGATAACAATATCAATCTGGAAAATGTCCACATCATATTCAAGATCACAATGAAAGGACAGTTCTGGTTCCAAGGAATTCCAATAAGGTTTTTTGTGATATTATTATATTTACTTTGATTTAAAACTTACAAGTCATAACATTAGTTGGAAATACAACCTTCCATCATAAGAATGCTGTATCACCAAAACTGATGTAGCATCATTTTCCACAAAAAAACAAAGCATATCAAATAACAGACACAAACAGGTTTTGGAAAAATACTTAAAATCTACTATAACCAAACAACTACAAAATTTAGTACCTGGGCAAGATTCTTTTGCATGACCACACCAACACATGTTGCAAGGTATTGGCAAAAAATGGCAGTTAAGTTGAAGAAGAGCACAAACAACATGAGATAATATCCAAATTGGATCCCACTCTCCACAGCTACCACCCACTTTCCAAGGTCAATGTATCCCACAGATATCACAAGTGCAGGCCCAATAGAAGGAAGTAGTTGAGATGCTATATGCCCTGCTGTTTCCATGGCTTCAAAAACATACAAAGTAGAAGTGCTGATTTGCTATATCACCAACTGGGAAAAAAACACTTTCACATGGATCAAATTTGGATCAACAGCGGTAACTTGACAAAAGATCCACAAATTACATGCATCATCTAGTTGAAATTCAAAAAATCACCACAGCTTTTTTATCAATCCAATGGAGAAAACAACAAGCTTGGGTGAAGCCATCCACTATATTCAGAAGCGTAGAAGGCAAAAACCATGACCTTGTAAACCTAAGGATATTCTTCAAATACTTTCTTATGCAGTAACACAATTGTCTTGGTGTCAGTCGTTAATATCAGCATCACCTCTAAACCAGACAGAAGCAAAAAAACTTAACAAAGCTCCTGTAAACAAATGAAAATCCAATCCCAATGATGTCTTCACTACATGGCGTGATCCCAAACAACGACCTGGACAGGTGCAAAGAAGATGGATTGAGAAAGCTGCACCTTCTTCCTTACATATGGCTTGACTATGTTGTGCAAAGCGATTATCAGAATGCGCAAATGCACATAAGCGTTTATCAAGCAAGCTTCAGGTCAGCAGCCTATGCAACAGCCTATATACATTTAGACCTAAAAGCCCATTTCAAATATCCCATTTTCTTCTAATCACCTGCAATCAGTACCAAAAAACTTGTAAAATTTTTAATTAGTAGCATAAGAAAAATATTGTCTAAGACTTAATCTAAAGGCCATGAATTCACTAACTCAATAAAAAGAACAGTTATACCGAATATGGAAGCTTGTCCACATAACAAACATATCTAGTAGACGAGAACTTCTTAAATAAGTAGCCAATTGAGTGCTGCAAACAAATATGAAATGAGGTAAAGCGTGTACTACTATAAATCACTCAAAACAAATCCACCTTCATATGGTACCCCCAAACTCCTCCACTCATATAAAACGCATATGCATCCCAGTAAAACCTCTCATTTCAATATCTATTTTTCAGACTCAGTCTCCTAGATAAATGAATACCAATGAACAGATTCTAAGCTCAAAATCGGATTTTGACGTTCAATCCTACTGATTCCGCTGAAACCGTATTAAAGAACAGATCCTTGGTACACGAAATCGGTCTTGCTCCAAATTGACTCCCAAGCTCGACGAATCCCCTTGAGGAGCCACTCCAATGGGGCAAAAGAAATCCACGAACCCACAAAAGCGCACAAATAAGAAGAAGAGAAGAAAGAACCCGAAAAACAAGAATCACATCCTCAGATCGATTCCAATGGATTTCTGATCCTTGGTTAGAAGAAAAAAACAAAACTGTACCTTGAGCTCACTTAAGACGCCAGATTCCCCGCCGTAGCCACCATTATCTATCCACTCTTCCTACGTCGCCTCAAATCGGGAAAAGCAGAGAAGCGAAGCGCGCTGAAGGAGCCGGCGAATCGTCTGTCAGGAAGCTCCTTTTTCTCTTGGTTTTTTAATTTCATACCACGCATCTTCTTCTTTTCGGGATTGGTCTTTTGTCTACCATCTTCACCTGCGTTTTGATTGCTTTACATGGATGGACCCCAAGTGGCTATCACTGCCATACCACAAGTAAAGTGTGGGTATGAATGATTAAGTGCCGTTTTGGTCAAGTGTTAGACAACTCAGTAATCGAGTCCCATCCCGCTACGACTCTGAAGAAAAAAAGGGGACCCACAGTGGGGCCCAGAAGCAAACCAATAAGAGCATAGTACGCTTGCCGGGTGAAATTACGGAGGCTCGAAGACGTCGATCTAAAGCATTCGCCTTTGACGACGGTAGCTAAAAAATTTTCAAGGCAGTTAAAGCGAGCCACCACTACTCTATCTCGCTAGGACCCACACTTATTTCCAATCGATATGCGGGTCGTTTTTTGGGTCTCATCGATCAGTATGCCTACTCTGTGCTTCTGTTAACGCCGTCTACCGGGGGCCACCTTGTTGGGCGAGGTGATGAATAAGCGACCATTCGCTTTAACCTATGCGAGCCGTCCGTATAATATAAATAGGCGACAGCGACTCCAGCATCCGAAGTTGCTCTCCACTTACCATGCTATAAATGAGGATAATTAAGAAATAATAAAATGTTAAAACATTTCCTGATTAGTTTGTAAATAATGAAGATAAAAAAAACATTTTTTTGGGAGTGTTCTTGTGATGCTAAAGGATGATAGGTCAAACCCACAAAAAAGTTCTTAAGGATTACATGGTTGACTACAAATAAGTTGGTGTCATTCAGAGATTGAGATATGCGTACAATTTATCATCATTTTTCACTTAAATACTTGTTTATTAGTATTTAAGTAACAATGATGTTAAGTTGCTAGACAAGTTCAACTTATTTATTAAAAAGATTAGTGAATTTTACTAATTAGATTATAGGCAAAGTTATCTTTACTAACCTAAAACTTAAACCTTCAAAAGTACCATTTTGAGGAAATATTAATTTTTAAAACATTAAAATATATATATATAACTTAACACCATTTTCCTCCCCACATACTATCTTCAAAATTCATAGAAATGAACGATTAGAATCTTGTCGCTGGGCCAGGGTTGTTGTTGAGCTAGCTCACTAAGAACATTACGATCCTCAAATAGACATATTTAAGTTATCCTTTTAAAATATTATCCTCAGGGGAATGTGTGGTTATCTCCGGTAGAATTCATCAATGCTGAACAGTGTTTGAGCTAATGCTATTGTTTGAAGTACTTGTCGACAAGTTCAGATCCAGATTAACTCACCAGGTGATAGAAAAGTTTAGATCCAGATTTCCTCGCCAGGCTTCTGCAGTAGAATCGAGATCAGATTTCAGCTCATTGCGCCTGCTGCAACTGTATTAGTTCTTGATGAAGCTGAGAAATCAAGAACGAATGCAAGATTAGTTCAAGCATTATTTACTGAACAGTCTAGTTATGATTTACAATGTACAACAAACATCCAAGTACTAAACTTCATCGCGGCTCCATGTATGGCTATAGAATTTCAGCAACGGTAAACAGATCTAGTTCATAGTTCACAAGAATTTGGTTCAAAATGAGAAGTGATGTGATACTCTGTAAATGGGAAAATTTTCACAGTTATACCAGAAAATAAGACTACAGTTCGCTGTACAAGGTTCGTATAGGAAGGGGCTTGACTGAACGTTGACACAGACCAGATTACGATATGATTATAAGATTGTTCATGCCAAGTAGTTGTAAATCTGGGGATTGTTCTTGTCCCTCTCCAAGTATTCCCTGTCGATAAGGCTCTCTATCCTCTTCTTCAAGTCCGCAGGCTTTATCGGAAACTTAAGCTATAAGAACAACGCAACAGAGTGATCAGAATAATAGGTGAAAAAAGAAAAGAATGAGGGAGAGTCAGTCAGTTACCTGCTGAAAGAGTTCGGTAATTAGCAGTGTATGACTGAGTACTTTCCTTGTCTTCATTACACGAACAATAGCTGCATCAACCTGCGAACAGAAACCGAAGCTTGTAATGCAAAGAGTAGATTGTAAG
>JBBMKF010412759.1:0-13939 GCA_037834155.1 Curcuma caesia
TTCGAAAATAATTTCTATGGTCAGTTATTAAATACTCGTAAACCATGCATTCTCGACATAAAATTTGAATTAAGGATTAAAATGACTGATTAATTGTCGAATTAAATATTCCTAAATAAATTTAATATTTAGTTTTGCAAGAATTCTTTTAATTTGAATAATTTATTAAATTAAATGATTTATGAGGAGAAATTATGAAGTGTGTGTGAAATTGTTTACAGTTCAGCAAGAGGTGGATCTCTTTCGATTTCATTTTGAATCGGATTGGTTAGGGTTTTCACTCCCCCGGCTTTCTTCTCGGCGATCGCGATTCGCGAAGTTCGTCGCGCGAGAAACCGGTGGGCGTGTGCAGCCTTCACCTGTTGTGTCGACTCTTAGCCCCAGCCGTGAGCGCTCCTTCGCCTCCCTCTCACGGTGCCTCTTCTCTGCGACTCGCTGCTGGCCGCCGTCTGTCCAATAGCGCGCCGGCCGCTGGGGCTTCTTTGCGGGCCACAAGGGTTGCGGTTGCTGCCGCGGACTATATGTGCTATTGTAGCTGCCGCCGACATCCTTCTCCGGCAGCACCTCGCTGGTGTCAGAGTAGAGAATTCTGACGTAAACTCATTGGATGCTCGCTGTTGAATATACAGTGTCAGCTTGTGGCATATTTGGAGCATGTCTAATCTCATCTTGCATGGTATTGTTTTATTGCCAGTTTTGGCTATGTTTATTTTTTAACGTTGCATGTCTTAGATTAGAGTTGCTGATGTTTGCCATTTGCTTGTGATTCTGGGTCCTTTTGTTTCTTTAATTAGCTGAAAATATATTTCCTTCGCAGAACAAATAGGAGGAACTTGTTTCTTCTTTCGCTGTGCTTGATGGAAAATGTATAAACTCTTTGTACCTTTTTCGAGGGACATATAAGGCTCCAACACTATATTCTTGAGAATCATTATTTTGTATTATACTAATAAGAAATTGATTGCTCGTCATGCTGAATTATAATGTTTTTATTTGCAAATTCTTCTCACGTATATTATTATTTCTAACAAGAAAAACAAGACAAAGGAACAATGGAACTGGATGGGCATGGTATCCCAAGTAAGAACTTGAAATTGATCATTGATGTTGAAAGATAATTTTAAATTTGCTAGTTAAATTTTATTAATTAAACTCGAAGGTGTAAGAGATCAAAATAGCTAACTAAGAAACTTCTACACAACTGAAAGTGTTTTAAAGCACCAAGGAAATAGAAAATTCTACATAAGATAACTAATGGTAAAAGTTTTCATCAACTTATAACTAGTGATATGGCATAATATAGAATTGAATGAGTAATTAGATCAATTTAACCAACCCAAATAGTTGAGACTCAGCTTGTTATTGTCAATGATCTTTGTTTAGCTTGTTATATCCTGAAAAGTGTAATCCATTAAATAAACATGTTATTCTTGATAACTTTTTCATAAAAACCTTCTGCACATTGTTAGTCGATCTACCATATCTTTTAATGCAAGGACTTTGCTATATAAATTATGTAGCCAATTCAAAATGGATATTGTACTCCCTTCTTTGTTCTCTACTCTTATTTTCTGTTCAACTCCACTTAGTAAAATTGCTCCATGATGCTTGCAACAGTCATGTTTCACTTTCTATGATTCATTGATGAGTGATCCTGGTCATGTGCTACTGTACTCCAAACTGTCATTTTTTTTTCTTTTTCAACTATCACATAAATTATGTCAAACACCAAATAACCTGTTCTAGAAGTACCTGTGAGAAGGCCCGGAATGCTCTGATATTGTCGTATGGGATTAGTTCATATCCAAAATTTGGTGGCTTAGTAGCTTCTAAGTGCTGTCAATCTTGGGCTGAATATTGAAGATAATTCTGGCTATATCTCTCATTGATTTCTTGTATGTGCCCTGCACATAAGATGGTACTGAGATATATCTATACACTATTTGTCATTTCTATTCTTTCTTTTTTAGATGTAGCACAGTCTGGAACTAGTAATAGTTTCATCAGTAAGCTTCACTCTAGCATTTCAAATGGCCTTCCTCATGCAGAACCAGTTCTTACCTTCAAAAAAGATGAGAGGGAACTGGTAACCTTTAGTCTTCTCATCTTCTTTGGTATGCTTCTTCAAAAATAATTCTCTCATTAGTGTTGGAATCCTCTGTATTACCAGGTTCAAGGCATCCTACAAATGCTCCAGGGGTTCTCAAGTTCTTCGTTTCACTGGGATGAACATAAACAAGAATATTGCCTGAAAAATGGGATATATCTGACACATCTGTCATATACAAGTCTGTATAATACTCTGAGCCAGTTTTTGTTTGCTGGCACATGCTTGAAGCAAGTTGAGATACATGTTCAAAATTTGCAATCTACACATTTCAGAGTCCCTACCCTCAAAGCTTTTGCCAATTCTGCTTCTTCATGGCTTAAGGTTTACAGTTTTTAAATTCTTTTTAGCAGTCTTTACTAATTTTCATTTTTTACTCAAGTCTAATATGCAGTTACTTAAATGGAAAAGAGGTTGCGAGATGTTGTTTTGAAGGAAGAAGTCAACTTTGTTGGTTCAGATTCAGGAGCTAAAGTTACTCTCCTTGGATTGACTGATTCTTTGTCAAGGTCAATTTGTTGTCTTTAACACATAAATTAAGTTTTCCACACATGTCAATATCTTGCTTGCATTTTATATTTTTTTCAAGTGAACATTCTATTATTATAGTATGGTAGTTAGTTTAACATTTTGACTGGAGGCAAATTCTTGCAGGTGTTTTTCAATCACTCTCAATGTGATAATATCCTCTGAAATTGCAAAATTATCTATAAACTTAATAAGTTTCTTTTGATAAGGACCATTAATGCTTCAAATTTTGTCTAGCTTGAAATTATTCTGATTATATTGGTCCTAATCTTAATTCTTCATTGATGTCCTTTATATTCTTTGTGAATACATTTTTTTTTGAATAAAAATCAATTATACATATAGTATACTACTGTGAAACTATTGTGTTCCGTTAACAAGTACCATAGTAAAGTGGTACTTTTTAAGCAGAACATGTATGCTGCAATATACTATATTTAAAGTATCATATTCTTTTTCATTAAGCAATATTTTCTTCAGTGTATTTGTATTCATGAACTTAAAGCTCTTCCCATTAATTGAATTTTGGATTCGTCCACTTCACTAAGACAATAATACTATCAACAATAAGTCCACAGACTAATTTGATGAACATCTCTATAATTATGAGACTTGTTGGGGTAATAATTTTGTCCTCTAAGTACTTTAATCCAATGATTAGTTGCATAATAAACATCTCTATAACTATGAAACTTTTGGGGGTAATAATTTCTTTTTCATTAAGCAATATTTTCTTCAGTGTATTTGTATTCATGAACTTTATTGTTAGCCTGGCATGAACATAAAGCTCTTTAGATTAATTGAATTTTGGGTTCATCCACTTCACTAAGACACTAACACTATCAACAATTAGTCCACAGATTAATTTGATAAACATCTCTATAATTATGAAACTTGTAGGGGTAATAATTTTGTCCTCTAAGTACTTATTCCAGCGATTAGTTCATGCAATAATTTCATAATAAACATCTCTATAACTATGAAACTTTTGGGGGTAATAATTTTGTCCTCTTAGCATTTTATTCTCATCTCAGTTGAACCACCAATCTACAGTATCCGTGCAGGAGCAGAGCTCCTTCATCAAATTGTTTATGGAGCAATCCCCAGAGCATATTGTCAGACATCACCATCTGCAAGTGAATTGGCAGTTCATATTCTCGATTATCTTTTCAAAAAGTTAAATGAATTCTGTCTTGTTGAAGGTGGCAAGGTTGCAGAATAATAAATGTTCAGTTTTTGCTACTCCTTGCCCCTTAATCTTTGCAATTAATTTTGAGAAATCCTGCTAAAATAACAGGAGGAGGCTTATCTTATGCTGCTTTTCTTCTTCACTGAAAGCTTGTTGCCATATCTAGAGGGGCTTGACTCATGGCTATATGATGGAATTCTTGATGATGCTTTTGAAGAGGTATTTAGTTGTTTCGACTAAAATTTTGCATTTTTTGGCCAAATGTGCCATTATTTTGACTACTATTTTAGTTGGCTTTAAGAAAAGCAAGCTTTACATCCTTGAGCACGGTTCAAGTCTCACTGAATAATATTGGTATAGTGTCTTTAATCACCCTTGAACCATGCATGATCTTAATGAGTATGGTTCAGTATCTCACTATATCAGTATTTGTATACATCAGTGATTCAGTGCAATGTCTTTATTCACTGTTGAATTGTGCATGATCTTCATGAGCTCGATTCAATGTCTCCGTATTTAGTTATTGTTGAGCACCTACTTGCAAAAACATTGATGTATAAAAGCTTATCTGCTAATATTTCATCTAACATAAACAATATTGCTATTTTGTATATCCTACATGTTGATCTGGAGAAAGGTGAATCAAGTGAGATAATTTGAGATTCTCTATGGAGAATCAAGTGTACTTTGACTACATGCCATATTTTGTGCACACTTTTGTGGTCAACACGACAAACCTGACTGAAAAGATTTATACAGTGCAGATTTCTAATTGATTTCCTCTTTCTTCTGTTATCTGAATTTGAACTTAATGGCAGATGTATTTTTATGCAAATAATGAAGTCGGCATTGACCAACCTGCCTTTTGGGAGATGAGCTATCTTCTTAGACGGGGAAGATGGAGGAAAGTAAAATCTGACAATGTCCCAGAGATTTTAACCCAGTACGAGTCAATTACAAAAATGAGAAACAAAATGAGTGAACAAGAGCATGTTCTAGGATTTACTTCACAAGGGAGAGACCAAGCTGATATTGATAACATAGTCTGTCCTATATTTCTGAAGGACATAGCTAAGTCCATTGTATCTGCTGGAAAATCTTTGCAATTGGTGAGACACGTTCAAGGTGACCACATTGTTTCATTAGACAACAACAAAAAGTCTGAACGATACAAGCCTATGCTACCAAAGGGGTTTGAGTTGGGCTCTCAAATTTGTGAGCATCAAAACGAATGCAGCAATCTTGAGGAATGCATGTTATGTTGTGAAAGTAACCATGCACGGGTTATGGGATTTCTGACTTTGCCAGAGGTCTTCCTAGTCTCGTTGGTTGGCTTGCTAGTTGATGGTGATCATGCTTACAAGTGTTTATGGTCTGCCGATATTGCTCGAGAATACAAGACTCTGATATTGGGATGTAATTTAGAACGAAGAAACGAAGAGGGTCTAGGCACCAAATTTGCCTGTGAGAAAGTATGGAAAAAGTTTTTAGCTGATGTTGTATTTAGGAGGATACTTGGGGACTGTGATAGAGAGGATTACAGTGAATGCAAAATAAGCTTTGCAGCATCCCCTTTTGATTCAGAAGGATCAGAAAAGGCTACAAAACTTCACAGAAACCACTTGCAAGATCTTGAAGCTGCTAGTTCCTTAGGAAAGAGTATATTTTATTCTTTGTGCCCTAGAAATCCAGTGATAACTGTTAGTAGGGACATTCTGAGAAAGAACATGCCCTCCTGGGATGAACTTAACATTTCAAAAGATTTCTATCTTCCACCAATTAATGATGAAAATTTACGTGAGGACATCTTTGGTGATAGGGACCTTGGTGCAAGGTTGGATAGTGATCCATTAAGACTCCCTAGACTTGATAGAACTGACTATGCACTTGGTCTTCAATTTGATGGACGAGAACACATACACAAGCAAGATGATCAACGGAGTTTGGAAAGTTTATATGCATTTCCTACTCTTCTTCCTTTTTTCCAGGTACAATCAAATGATTCATGTATTTATCAGATTCGTTTGATTGAACTTTTTATTGAAATTATATAAAAAAAGCAGGAAAATTCTGATGTATCGGATCTTCTGCCTTTTCAAAGGAATAGTACTCTTGCATCAAAAATTCTCAGATGGATTCAAGTTAATAAAACCAAATACACACTTCATCCTGCGGTTATCATCCAAGAATGCCTTGCTGCTTATATCATGAAGCAGGTAGGTTGGTTGGCTGCTATTTCAGATTAACTTGTTTGTTTCTAACATTTGTCGTTATTACATTCTAGGTAGTTCATGTTGGTAAACAAATGTTGTCGAAGCTAATGAATGATTGGACATTAATGAATGAGCTTGGTGTTCTTCATGCTATATATTTATTAGGCTCAGGTAAGATTCTGGGTTGCCTTGGTTATTGTAAATGTACACTCTCGACTTGCCTGATGATCCTGTGTTCCAGGTGATTTGCTGCAGCATTTCCTTGTAGTCACTTTTAGCAAGTTGGATAAGGGAGAAATCTGTGATGATGACTTTGAGTTGAATGCCATATTGCAGGTATGAATTTATTCAAATATTTGTCACACTTGGTTTTGCTTTCACCTAGGCACCTGTTTGATATAATTGTTGTATTGTGAAAAATGTAGGAATCAATTAGAAATTCATCTGATGGTGCTCTTCTTAGCACACCAGACTCTTTGGTTGTGTCTCTGACAAATTCTGATTACGAAGAAACTGAAAGGGAAAATCTCTCAAATCCACGAATGGCACAGAATCAATGTTTTGGCATTAATGCACTAGATATGCTCAATTTCAGTTACAAGGTATGTGTATGACTCTTTTTCCGAAGGATGCCCTTGGACTTTTATTCTTTTCACAGGGCGACTCACACTTTCTTTCTGTCCAAAGAGTGCACCTCTCTTACATCCATTTTTCCCCATCTTGAAATACCCCTATCAAGTAATATTAACTTAATTTTTTAATTGATCAAATGTACTATGAATCACAAAATAACAGCAGCTATGCCCTCTAGATATGTGTTCTTGGGAGTGTGAGGAATTCAAATCTAGCAATAATTTTTTATTTTTAATGTTTTGGTCCATTAAACCATTTTGATCTAAACAACCCATTTTAACTAAAAAAATTATGTTCAGATAGATTTGTCAAAAATGATAAAGATTTGGTTCTAAAAAGATACAAATGCAAAAAAGCAACTTATTATAGAGAATGTAATTTTTGTGGTGCTTTACAGCTCCAAATCACAAAATAAGATGTCTTAGAAGTGTGAGCAAAAGTGTAACGAATTCAAATCTGACCTTAATCTTTGATTTTTAAATGGTCTTGCCCATTAGTTTTGACCAAATCTGTTTGATGGAGATCTCAATATCATAAATCCAATAGTACCCTTATTTGTTCTAAATGGTAAAGATTCATCTCGCAAAAAAATTAAGATAAAAAAATAGCTTTAATGTAGAAAAAAATGTAAATTTCATGTACTCTATAACTCTAAATTACAACGTGTCTTGAAATCCAGCCTTAATTTTTAATTCTGAAATGGTTTAGTTCATTAAACAGTTTGAACAGAAACGGCTTAACAGTACCTTTATTTGTAAAAAACAAAAGAGGCAATTTTTTATTATTTTTTAAAAATATAGTTTTCCACTGCTTGAAATCTAAAAATAAGATCATATTTGAACTTACAGTCCTCTGAACATATGTATGGCTTTATGTTTATGATTTAGAGCAGATTTGGTCAAAATGGCTCAATAGATCAAAACGGTTTGGAACCAAAAACTAATATCATTTTTGAATTTCTGCCACTTTTAGGAACACATCAAAAACTAAGGTCATATTTGAATTCTGATGCTTTGAGGAACACATATCTGGGTTTTATATTTTGATTTAGAGTTGATTTGCTCCATCAAATGATTTTTTAAATAAAAATGTTTGATGGAGACCAATGGGGTCAATATTTCTTACTAAGGATATCTGGAGAAGAAAAAGGTGGTGGTGTGAGAAGGTGTGTTCTTTGGTCAATAACTAATGGGAATAGTTGAAACCCAGGGAGCCCCTATGAAAATCTGCCTATATGTATATTCTTATAAACTGCATTTTGCTTTGTAAAGAAATTTTGTGCCTCTTTGTCTTGATAGGTCTCTTGGCCACTAGACTTGATTGTTAATATGGAGGCGCTTAAGAGATATAATCAGGTGCTTTCTGGTTTGAAAATGTTTCTTCCATAACACTGCAGTATTTTGATTGTTTTGTGCCCTGTACAGGTTATGGGTTTCTTACTAAAGGTCAAACGTGCGAAGTATGTTCTTGATAGAACTCGAAAATGGATGTGGAAGGTGCAAATTAATCATTCCTTTCTCTTGCCAAGCAATTACAATTCATATTTGCTGCTTAATATTCTACTTCACTCAATGGGAATTTTTGTAACTTATGTTTTAGGAAACTATACTTCTCTCTCAGAGTGGCAAACAAGATCTATTCATAATGTTTGCATGAATGCACCTATCTTTTCGCTCTTTTGATTCAATTTATTGCTGCTTCAAGCAGTGGACCTGCAATTAGATAATGTGTGACATGTTATCAGTATTCCCTTTTCTTCACAAATATACGACCGCCTTACAAATACTTCCATTCTTTAAACCGAAAGGTTACTCCAGAGTTGACAAATATACCAATCATTTCGCTTGAGTTCCTTGGAAACTTGTGTTCTTCCACTTAAATTTCTTTTTTCATTTTTTTTTTGCACTGTGCATTTCTGTCTCATGTCATACTTCATTTCTTATTGCACAATTATTGCAGATGACGTATCTGACAAAAGTAGGTTATGTTTTCTCATTGAATTTTAGTTCTCAAAGTACACTACAACATCAACGTTGATAGTAGAATCTTTCTGTTCATGTTTATCAGAAGTTTTATTCTCAATCTTAGCATATTTTGAGATGATAGAAAGCAATTCCTACCAAGTGTAAATTTAGTTCATACTGGATTGAAAGGAAGCCATACTTGGATGGTGAGATGCCTTTGAATAAGTTTAAAGAATTGTCAATGTGTTAAAGAATTAGCATTGGAAAGTAGGCAAAATTCTTTTAATTTTATCATGTGGACGCCCATAAATGTTTTACTGATGTAGCATTTCATCTAGAGATTTGAACAGGTTTTATCATTCTGATCCTCTTCTGGCACCTCCTGATTTTAAATTTCTTTGAATGCTTTATTTTCTGTGAATTGTTTGACTTCGCACTAACTTTTACATGTATGCAAAGATCCATGAAGAGATTGAGATTTATCTCAAACTCAACACCATATATTTATGTATTTTATTTTCTGTCCACCTGTAACCATCAATTTAGAACTTTCATGCATTTAATACTGAAGGTTCATGATACATCACTCTTGACATGCATAAAATTTTCATTTGGCAGGGCAGGGGAGCCACTACAAGCAATTACAAGCATCATTTGTTAGTAGAGCAGAAGCTCCTCCATTTTGTCAATGCGTTTCATCAGTATGTCATGGATCAGGTAAATAACAATTCATTCTTCTTGGAACCACTTTTAGAGGTAAATCATCTTTGAAATTGACCAGATTGATGCAGGTTTTGCACACTGCATGGTCTGAACTTTGTGTTGGAATGGCATCTGCTGGTTCCCTTGATGAAGTTATAGAAGTTCATGATGCTTACCTGTTGTCTATTCAACGTCAATGCTTTGTTGCTTCAGATAAGCTTGTATTAACTTCTGCCTATGCTCACTTTTTATTTTAGTGATTAAAATCAATCCGACAGCATCAATCACTATCCTTTCATCTTCTCATGCAACCGCAGTGGGCACTGATAGCAAGTCGAGTTAAGACCATTCTCGGACTGGCACTTGACTTTCACACGGTACAGCAAACACTAAGCAGCGGTGGAGCCGCTTCTGCAATCAAATCAAGATGTGAAATGGAAGTGGATCGGATCGAGAAACAATTTGATGATTGTGTTGCATTTCTTCTGAGGGTAGTACTTCTCGTTTTGATTTTGTAGATAATGGAGTTTTTTTGGACAACCGATTGAAAAGATTTTGTTTTAAAATATGCTTGCATGCAGATCCTCTCCTTTAAGCTTAATGTTGGGCATTTCCCTCATCTGGCAGACTTGGTGACTAGAATTAACTACAATTACTTCTACATGTCTGACAGTGGAAACCTTCTGACTGTACCTAGTTTTGACACTTCTGCCAAACCAGGAAAGTCCGCTATGTTCAGAGACTGATTGTGTTGCATAATCATGCGGTTTTGCTTCCATTTATCGGATCATTGCTTCAAAAGACTTGAGACTCTAGAGTTCCACATGTTGCAAATTAATTAATTTGTCATTACTAATTTCCCTTTCATGCCTGTACAGTTGTGTTTACATGACGATCTGTAGAAAATTGTTATGATATTTTTGTTCCTTAATTTATCCACATAATTTATGATGAAAATTGTGCTTCTTTTGTTGGGATTTCATATGAACAATGATTGTGTTAAGTATTGCGTTGTAATTAAGTTGGGAGTCCTTTCTGCTTCGTTGGAAGCTGTATTTTTGTCAGTACATAATTGTATTGTTTCCAAAACTCGTGTCCATTTTGACTTTATTCTTTTAGTTGTTTAGTCATAAAATCTTATATTAAATTGGATTATGAAGGTATTTATGTTGCATAAAACAAAATTTATAACATGGTAACACTGCTTATAAAAACGTCTACGAAATTATATACACTTTATCTTAGACTGGCAAGAGACACATACGTTGAGCCAATTGTTTTAATTAAATCTGCCGTGTCGATTATTAAATAACTTTATTAAAATATTTTTTAGGAAAGTATTTATTATTATATTTTTAAATTTAGTCCTTAAATATTAGAGTATTCTATGCATAAAGTAAGAAACTATTGTTCATTTTATTTTTTATCTATTGTAACCGTAAAAATAGTTATTTTATTTCTACGTACATTCCCTTACATGAATCAAATACTTTTAAAAAATAATTATTTATATTTTATTTATTCAATATAAAAAAATTCTTTTCAATTTGGCGGATCAAACTTAATAATCGTCATTACTTTGAAGGAGTCAGTTGTGTTAGTTTTTTAAAAAGTAAAAACGAGACTATTTTCATTTCTACTAAAAGTTAAGGTACCCGCAATTATTGCCCATTAATTTTAACAATAATCGAGGAGTGAAAAGTACGCGAGAGATCATGCGGGACCCACCTGAGATATCCTCCCGGTAAAGTCGGCGGGTTGCCCTCATAGGGTAAGGGTGCGTTTTGAACTTTGGTGGGAGAATTCTACGACGCGAGGACAAGCACGCCAGGCCTGTCTCCATCGAGCGGTCGTCAATCGACGTATTACGCGTTTGGGATGATCCGACGGACGTGAGATATTCTTGGTGATCACACGTGTGAATCGGCGGCGTCCCACTCCACTCACCGTTTTCTTTATTACGTTTTTGGCATTGCTGATCTGTTATCACTGCGGTAGAGGAGGAGAAGAACAGATCTCTGTTGCCATTGAATCTCCCCTCGCGGCTGCATCATACGAGGTTTGACGCCCTCAGATTCACTGCGATCCTTGCTTTTTGTGAAATAAAGCTGTCTTTTTTTGCGATTTTATTGCGTTTTATAGACCTGGAAGCGGATGTGTAAACCCTAACTTTTTCTTCATAGCGTAGAAAGATATGGTAAAAACGAAAGGCTTTAGGATGCCAGAATCGACCATTGGTAGGTTAGCTTCCCCAGCCCTCTTCTTACCAACTTTGAGAAGATTTATAGCTCCGTGGATCTCTAGCTTCATTTGAGTGTTAGTATTCTGGTGTGAAGAGATATTTGTGGCGTTCATATTATTTTCTTCCTGTTTTACTGTGTGGTGGTGGTTGACGGAAACTCGATCACATATAGATCCAATCAATGTAGTGTAGTTTTTCATTTCAGAGTAAGAAGCTTCCATTTTCTACTAGAATTATAACAAGCAAATGGCAGTGGTTTTAGTGTTTGAAAAAACTCGTTGCTATATTTATATGCGAGTAACATATTTTCTTGTCTCTTAGCATGTTGAGATGTGCCTTATTAACCAAGTCATAGTTTTCATCAAAGAATCTTCTCTTTATTATATCTCTTTGTCATTATAGTTAGTACTTTAACTCAAACTTAGATCAAAGTTTTTCATTTTTCTCCCCTTGTTCTTATGGCAGAGGAATATTTGTGTGGCTGTATATCATAGCTTACAAAACACTGCTAAGTGCTATGGCATATCACTTGCCATGCTTGTTTTGCTTTTTCCCTTTTTTTTCATGCATCAATTGAATTGAAGCTTCTTTTCCAATTGATAGAATAAAACAAACAACAATTAGCAATGTTTGTTCATAAAAAACGATTAACATGCCTAAGTTGTTTCTTTTTATAAGATAGGTACTACTGAACTATTTTATACTATGTTCTGATCCCCTCCCCCCCCTTTTTGTTACTGCTTGTAGGAAGTTTAATGATGGATAAAAGGAAGAATTATTGTAATTTTGAAGGGAAGAGTTGAGTTACCCCATCTAATTGACCCAGGGAAACTGTTAAAATGCTTTTGGCTGTAGAAGGAGGAGGATTCTTTTCTTCTTCGGCGTCAGGGTATACAAACGGTCTTGCCCTTTTGCTTTTTGGACGAAGAAATGAAGAGCCCATGAAAGTCTCACCTTGGAATCGTTACCAGTTAGTGGAGCAGGAATTTGAGCTTGAACCTCAGTCAACAGCCAGGAAAACTCAAAATTCTCGGGGCTGTGCTCGCTTCAATTGCTTTGGATGTGCTCATGTGCAACTTGATAGGCATTCTCCTAGTGCTGTCAGTCTAGTTAACCAGTCTGAGACTCATACAGAAACAGCCTCTTCTGACACAAGTAAGACATCAACTACGGATGCTCTTAATAAGAGTGACAAGAAGCCTTGCCTGAAGAATAATCTGAAGAAACCTTCCAGAGATTGTTCTGCAACTTGTGAAGTAGTCAATGCCAATGAACTTTCAGAACAAGTGGAAAATGAGACATCATGTTCCACATTGGGGAGAAAAGTTCAATGGACAGATAAATGTGGCAAAGAGCTTGCTGAGATCAGAGAATTTGAACTCAGGTATATCTTGCCTTAATATAACCAATTAAAATGCACAATGATTAATATGGTTAAACATAAATGGAATAGTTTATGTTTTTAACATACGAGTTGTTAGTCCTTGCTTCTTTGTTTTAGCTTACACGATCACACATCCTCATTCTTAAGTTATTTTATCAGTTGGTTGTGATATTGTTGTTGGGGACCACAAAATCTAGTGTGCGAAGAATGTTTCAAGTTTGATTTGAGGTGACCACATACTATGTCCTAGAAAAACCACATTGCCCTGATTTCTTTTTTTGTAAAATATGTTTCATTATTCTAATTGGACATAGCAATTGATCTTTTTAATGATTGTATTACAAATGTTGTGATTACAAGTCTGTATGTAAATTTTATTTCACGAATAAGACCTATGCAGGCCCTTATTGTTGATACTAACAAGGTCATTCAAGTCTGTTCTAATCATATAAGAATATTTTTGTCTCTTTCACCTCTCACACTTAAATTTATGAATCAACGAGGAGATCAGTCTTCTCTGTTGGGAAAAATGCCATCAATCGATAAGTTAGTACTGAAGGACATCATACTTGCTTATGATGTTTTACTCCAGATGAGCCCTTATTTTATTGTTTCACCTCAATACTACATTCAATATCATTTTTCTCCTTCTCATCAAACCCTTGGCTCATTTATCACTCTGATTTGTCTAGATCTAATTCTTGTGCTTATCCTAATATGTATCTCGCCTTTCAAATATTACAGCGATTATGGTCTATCAGACGAGGAATTCAATCAAGAAAATTTCAGAAGATGTGATTGCGTGATTCAGTAAATTTACATCTAGAGATGTGGGTAGCACTCTATCCGTTCAAGGAATTTGCCAATCGACTGTACATTCAAGCGTTGGTCAGACTTTTGTTTCTTCTATTTGTTGTGCCCATGTTTCCATTGCCTTATTCTTTCTTTACAGTTTTATTGAACTTTGGCAATCTATG
>JBBMKF010412866.1:0-13937 GCA_037834155.1 Curcuma caesia
CAATTATCATAAAAGTTGTTTCCTGTAGTGCTTCGTCTCTTTCGGAATTCTTGCAGCTTAAGGAAGTGCAACGTGCGATATTGCTCCATGGCTTTGATGACTTGTTCCGCGGCTTGCTGCTCCAATTCATACAGCTGTTGCTGTATTTCTTTGTATTCTGTGATGTAGCTGTTGAGAGATACTCCTTGCTGGTCCCGCATACACTGATAATGCAGGAGGTGAAGATATCGGTTATCCAGCCTGTCAATACTTGTAAACTCTGGATCAGTTGCCCATGAGCCTCTGGGCTTGGTTTCTGCTGAAACTCCTGTAGGGCTGGAGTTATCATGTCCAGGTCGTCGATTACTGCATCCGGCCATCCTGTAGGAATAAGACAAGTTATTAAACGAGATAATGCATCAGCTACCTGATTGTCCTTGCCATCTATATGCTCAAAGTGAATAGGAATCCCCATGCCAGTTATAAAATATGTAAAAGCCAGCCAGCGAACCCTTGATGGCTTATTGCTGGGAGATTTCTGGAAGAAGCTAATAATGGCTTGACAGTCGGTGCGAATTACCAACTCCTCTTTGTCCAAAAAATATATTTTTAATGCCTCCAAAGAATTCATTACCGCATGAATTTCAGCATCAATAGTGGACTTAGGAGGATTAAACTTGCCACTTGCATATGCACATATTTTCTCACAGGATTTTGGATCAAATTTATGGGGCTTCCATTTGCAAATACCACCCCAACCATCCATGCATCCATCAGTTTCAAGAATAATATAGCAATCTTCAGGAGGAATTTCCAGAGCCGGTAATTTTTTCACCGTAGACTTAATCTGCTTAACAAGCTTCCAATCCTGAGAGTTCATCCGCTTGTCACCATTTGGGCTAGTTTTTGCATATAATGGCCCAAGTAATTTTCCCAGATTAGGGATATAATTCCTTGCATAATTTAATAGGCCCAACCAAGACCTCATTCCTTTCTTTGAAAGTAATTCTTTCTCCTGGAAATCCGTGATCTTTGTTATGATATGAGGCTGAAGTTTAATTTTGCTATTTCCAAGTACTGCTCCCAGAAATTCTATTTCAGAAACACCTATTTTCATTTTTGTAGGGCTTAAGACCAAGCCATTCTTTCTGCAAATATCTAGCATTATTCTGAGATGTTTTGCATGATCCTTTTCATTCTGAGAGAAAACCAAGATATCATCTATATAGACTGCTATAAATTCACTGGTCCCTTTGAAACAATTATCCATTTTCCTCTGAAAAACTGCAGGTGCATTTTTGAGGCCAAATGGCATAACTAACCATTCAAAAAGCCCATCAGGAACCCAAAAGGCTGTCCATTCAATTGAATCAGGATGCATTGCAACCTGATGAAAACCACTTTTTAAATCAAATTTTGAATAAATTTGACTTTTACCAACCTTTTGCAGAATTGTTTTTATCCCTGGCAAACTGTACTGATCCTTGTGAGTAATATCATTAAGGCGCTTATAATTGAAGACCATTCTTTCCTTGCCTTTAGTCTCCTTGCCAGTCTTTGGATCAATATAAGTACCTGAATTCACAATGATAGCTGTAGTTCTATGCCTACTCTTACTTGGCCTGATAACCCCCAATTCAAGTAAAGCTTCAATATGTCTAGCAAAAGACTGTTTCTGAGAAGGTGTTAAATTCTTCAAAGGTCTATCTTCAATAGTAAAATCAGGATTTTTAATATCAAGATGACAAACAATTTGATTTTTAGACCAGTGCTGTAAAGGATTTTCTCCAATATATCCTTGCTCTTTTAATTCACTAAGGAGTGGTTCAAGATGTACCTTAAAGCTTTCCTGAGTTTGACCAATAGAATAAGCGATCATCTCCCTGATCTGAATATACTCATCCTCTTCCATGTCTAATTCTTCAATAGCTGCAGCAGAGGTAACAGCAGGTAAAGTGTTAATAGTGGTTATATTCTTATAGAAAGTTACCACGTTTCCTTCAATCCGAACTCCTCCATGCATAGCTCGGATAAAATTGCATCCGATGATCATCTGAATACTATCACCAAGAATCATAGGAAAACTGTATGTATATGGAATTCTAAATATGTTTTCACCTATGAACATCCTCCCTTGCTTCATTTTCATGTTGGCAGTCTGCTGAGAGTTAATACCACTGAATTTTACCATAAATGTGTTTTCCTCTAAAGCAGATGCTGGGACTGAATTCTTGTCCACACAACAGGTTGTAGCTCCAGTATCCAGAATAGCCTTCAATGAAAATTTAGGAACACCTGGAATATCAATTTCAACCAATAAGTTGTATAACATATTCTTAATCAATCTGGGTCCCCCACCAGTTAAATTACTTATTTGTTCTCCCAACATAACACTGGTGAATTCCTCTTCATCCTCCTCAGGAATTCCTTTCCCTTTCTCTGAGTTCAATTCCTGAAAATCTTTTTCCAAATCTTTAGTTAAGATGGATTCATATTGGGATTTGTAAAATTTTACCTCCTTCTGCAATCTTTCTATTTCTCCTTCACACCATGAAATATAATACTGCTGCTCTTTAAGGAGCTTGTAAGGTAGAAAAGGCGCTGGTGCAGATGGTGCAACAGGTACTTCCTTCATGAAGTAATATGGACCGCATAGATTACAAGATGTAATCATGCATTTTGGGCAATGAATCCTAGCCCTCTGCATTGTAATTCTTTTACAACAAGTGCAATTATTTGGTTGCGGAGGAACAATTACCTCATTATGGTGCCAATCATGCTGGCAGTTTAATTGTTCATCTGTTACTTTTACTTGAGGTCGGTAACCTCCATCAACCTGCCCAAGCATAAATGCAGATTCATTTAACAAAAGGGTCTGGACTGACCTTTGTAGATCCTCAGTGCCATCTTCCCCTTCTGAAATGCTGAAAATAGCATCACTTTGATTTTCACCTTCCTGTACTGATAGGATTTCACAATCTTCCGGCAGATCGAGTTGCTCAAAGATTGCAACTCTTTTAACATTTCTCCTTTCATTAGGACATTCTCTTGCAAAATGTCCCTCCTGTCCGCATAAATAACACTTACACTTCTTGTTTCTTACCAAATGCTTCCTCTTTTGTATTCTCGCATGAGTTGCATGAGGCTTGCCCTTGTAAGTCTTTGATCTTCTAACTCCATATGTCTTAGGCCCTTTATAATATCCTGGAATAGGAATTTGTTTGCAGAACGATAAGTTCTTAAGATTTCTTTTATAAGCTGCGTCCCTGCATTCCTGCTCAAGAAATTCATAAGCAAAAAGTATTCTAGGTAGTACCCCAACTGTTAGTCCAGAATATTTCTCATCATAAGCAGCTTTAATCCTGTCTCCCAGGTCATCTGGCATTTTCAGCCAAAGCTTTTCTGATAATTCTGGTCCTGCATATAGTCTACCAGTTTTTGAAGCTAACCTCTTGAAATCATTCAGATAATTGACAACGTCTTTAACATTGTCGCAAGATAATTTCTCTAAATCTTTGTAAGCTTTATTCTGAATAGCTGTAGACCCTTGAGTTGGATCTTCTGAAGAGAATACCCTTCTGATTTGAGACAATATATTCTGAGTTCCATCTCTCCCATCACAGGTGCTTACTAAACCTTCATATTCCTGAGGGTAGCTCATCCTCCACTGTATCCAGACTAGCTTTTCAGTCTCTCCCAAGAGATTTTCTATATACTCAGCTTTATCCCTTCCATCGGTAAAGGCCTGACTCGCCACATGATTCTTTGTAATTGACTCCCATCGTGAAAAGACATCATGAAATAAGCCAATTTGTTCTGGAATTACGAACATTGCCCCTCCTTGCTGTTGAGCTGAAGGAAGGGTCCACATCTCATTATTACTCCCACCTCTGAATCTGGTTCTTGGAGGTTGTTGTTCATAAATAGGTTGAGGTCGTTCTGGCCTTTGGTCAGCAGGTGGATACCCAGGAGGACCCATAGCAACATCCCTTGCTGGTGTATATGGAGATGTTACCGCACTCGTTGAGGAATAAATATGCTGATCCTTTCTTCTTGCCTCTTGGTTTTCCGAAAACCTCTTCAGCATTGGATAGTCAAGTTCAGAAATAACTGCTATCATCTGATGATTCTCTTCTTCTATTTCATTTTTGCCTGGTTTTTCTTCATCAAAAACCGGATTGATTACCTCTGATTTTGATTCCTCTGATTCATCTTCTGGATTAATTACTACTGGTTCATCACTTTCACTATCTGTCACTGGTTCAGAATCAATTACTGGATCATCACTATCACTTTCACTAATCCACCCATAACAGGGAGTTCGTGGTACTTCCTGTGGAGTTCGTGGTGCTTCTTCTTCCTCTTCCCCACCACCTTTTGCTGCGAATGGGTTAGTCCAGGAATCAGTGTCATCATGTTGATTTGGCTTCTTATATGAATTATGATCATCATAATCATCCCATCCGGTTGGTGTTACTGGAAGATAATATTCAGGTGGATGTATTGGTGGAGAATAGTCCACTAAATAATCAAATCGACCACTGGGTTCTCCAAGAGTATCCCATATGGGTTGTCTTTGTTGTGATGGCTCAACGTCCCATAAATATTGCCTTGGTGGTGGCTCTTGAATTAGTTCTGGTTCATCAACTAGAATCTCAGGTGTTGTTATTGAAGCCATATACTGTATTGTTGCCAAATAACCATCCTCCTCATCATCAGATTCCTCCAGTGGTTGTTCCATGGACCGGAGTACAGAGGCCCCTGGGCTTGTAGTTCCTGCATGGACTTCCACAGGAGTTAGCTGATTTGAGTCGGATTCATCTTGTAAAAGGACAAATATAACTTCCTCCTGTTTTGGAATTATGGAATCTTCAATATTTTCCTTTGATGTAGAGCCAAAACCACCAGTTCTTCGGCCAGGATTTTGTTGAGAAATACTGGGTGATGTAGATGATACCTCCAGTTCATAAATATCTGGCATAATAATTTTCTCAAAAATAATTTGAGCCACGCTTTGCCCCTGTAAGATTTTAACATTATGATTAGAATGATTAAATATCATAATCATTATTTCCCCATGATAATCATTATCAATAACTCCTGCTCCCACATCAAGACCCAATCTCCATGCTGCACTAGATCTTGCAGCAATTCGTCCATACACTCCATAGGGCATACTAATTGAAATACCTGTGGAGATTAAAGCCCTTTCTCTAGCAAGAATATGATATTCTTTATTAGATGCCAGATCCAGTCCAGCAGCTCCTGTACTTTTCCTGGTTGGAATGATAGCTGTGTCAGTTAATTTTCTTACCAGGATACGTGGAACATTTCCCAAGAAATCCTCAGGTTCTTCCTGAATATTTTCACCTTCACTGTCTTCCTCATTAATTCGCTTTATAGAATCTGCAAGTTCATGCAATAATAAGGGGGCAAGTAAATGAGTAGACCTGTTATCATCATCACTCTGAACTTCTTCATCATTTTTATTATAAGAAGGCACTTGTCCAGCTGTTCTTGCTGCAACATAATTTCCGAAGCTGAGAGAGATTCTTCCATCAAGTAAATTTTGACTATTTACCTTTGATGGTTGCATAGGGATATTTATCTGAGTAGGATTTATAATCCAGTTCAATCCCTGCAAATGAGAAGTTGAATACCTTCGACCTGGTAGTGCCTGAACACCATGACTAGTCAGATAGTCAACAACCCCTTGCACTTCGTAGGCAAACCCTATATTAGGGGTATTGGAAAGTCTACCAACCATTCCTCTTGTGATTAAGAGGTTTGCTTCACCATTCCTCCACTGCTCATAGCCTCTTGTTAAGATAGTCACCTGGATATTTCTATAAAAATCCCCAATAGTTAGCATTAAATCAGGAATAATATATACCAGTTGACTTCCCCTTGTTAGATCAACTTCCATTGTAGCAAGTATTGCTTGATCTCCAAGCCACCTGTTATCCCGGAAGACAACAAGTGCCATAGTTCCTTCCTCCTGCCTGTGAAGGGTTTGAATTCTTACCTGCAACACTCCAATATGGATGTATTGCATGCGACTTCTCTGCAGCTGGTTATAACTACCTTCTTGTATAAAGGTTCTGTCTTGCTGGTTACCATCAACACATAGAACTTACTATGCCAGGATAAGACGATCCTTATCCTGGCATAATAAAGGTTCTGTCTTATCCATAACAGGATAAGACGATCCTTATCCTGTAAACACTTACTATGCTCTCTATATAAGGCCTGAAATAGTGCAAGACTCTTAAACTTAGCAAGATTCAGATTGCAAAAGTAGGAAACTTACAAAGCTTTAGAACTTGTTTACAGGACTCACAAGACTCGAAGACTCGAAGTAAGGCTTGTAGTAAGATGTACCGCGTGCCTTGCAACGAAGTAGCGCACACACTTATATAGAGAGCGGGTAAGGAGGAAAGATAAGAATCGGGTACTCATTGGGCCCCATCGACATTCTTATCAATTCCCCTTTTACAGATGCTCTTCCACGAGCACACCAATAATTCACACAGCATATACTCATAGCATACACACTTTCCTCCTTTTAGTGACATAAAGGAGAATAATAGTACTTACATTATTAAAGTAAAGGTCCACCACGTCCGCACCTTTTACTGTAGTCGAAAAGTAGCGGTTCTGATTGTTGCTTCACGGGTAAGGTTTGCAGCAGATTCGAGCTGATCATTGATCTGCTTGACAACTGGGTACCAATTATCATAAAAGTTGTTTCCTGTGGTGCTTCGTCGGCTTCTGAATTCTTGCAGCTTAAGGAAGTGCAGCGTACGGTATTGCTCCATAGCTTTGATGACGTGTTCTGCTGCTTGCTGCTCCAATTCATACAACTGTTGTTGTATGTCTTTGTATTCTGCAAGGTAGTCGGTGAGAGATACTCCTTGTCGGTCCCGCATACGCTGATAATGCAGGAGGTGAAGATATCGGTTATCCAGCCAGTCAATACTTGCAAACTCCGGATCATCTGCCCATGAGCTTCTAGGCTTGGTTTCTACTGTAACTCTTGCAGGGCTGGAGTTATCATCTCCAGGTCGTCGATTACTGCATCCGGCCATCCTGTGGGAACAAGACAAGTTATTAAACGAGATAATGCATCAGCTACCTGATTGTCCTTGCCGTCTATATGCTCAAAGTGAATAGGAATCCCCATGCCAGTAATAAAATCAGTAAAAGCCAACCAGCGAACTCTTGATGGCTTATTATTAGGAGACTTTTGAAAGAAGCTAATTATAGCCTGACAATCTGTTCTAATTACCAACTCCTCTTTATCCAGAAAATATATTTTTAATGCTTCTAAGGCATTCATCACAGTATGAATTTCAGCATCAATAGTGGATTTTGGGGGATTAAACTTGCCACTAGCATATGCACATATTTTCTCTGAAGACTTTGGGTCAAATTTATGAGGTTTCCATTTGCAAATGCCTCCCCAACCATCCATACACCCATCTGTTTCAAGAATAACATAGCAGTCTTCAGGTGGGATTTCTAGAGCTGGTAATTTTCTTACACTGGTCTTGATTTGCTTAACAAAATTCCAATCCTGAGAGTTCATCCGCTTATCACCATTTGGACTAGTCTTTGCATATAATGGCCCAAGTAACTTTCCCAGATTAGGGATGTAATTTCGTGCATAATTAATAGCCCTAACCAAGATCTCATCCCTTTCTTTGTAAGTAATTCCTTCTCCTGGAAATCTGTAATTTTTGTGATAATATGGGGTTGAAGTTTGATTTTGTTATTCCCCAATACTGCTCCCAGAAATTCTATCTCAGAAACACCAATTTTCATTTTTGTAGGGCTTAAGACTAGACCATTCTGCTTGCAAATGTCCAGCATTATTTTCAGATGTTTAGCATGATCCTCTTCATTCTAAGAAAAAACAAGAATATCATCAATATAAATAGCTATAAACTCACTGGTCCCTTTGAAGCAGTTATCCATCTTCCTTTGGAATACCGCAGGTGCATTTTTGAGGCCAAATGGCATGACTAACCATTCATAAAGCCCATCGGGAACCCAGAATGCCGTCCATTCAATTGAGTCAGGATGCATAGCCACCTGATGAAACCCACTCTTAAGATCAAACTTTGAATAAATCCGGCTCTTGCCAACCTTTTGAAGGATTGTTTTTATTCTTGGCAGGCTGTATTGATCCTTATGAGTAATATCATTAAGGCGCTTATAATTAAAAACCATCCTCTCCTTGCCTTTAACTTCTTTTCCTGTCTTTGGATCAATGGTAGTACCTGAATTCACAATAATAGCAGTAGTTCTATGCCTACTTTTACTAGGTCTGATAACCTTTAATTCTAGTAAGGCTTCAATATGTCTAGTGAAAGACTGCTTCTGAGAGGGCGTTAAATGCTTCAGCGGCCTGTCCTCAATAATAAAGTCAAGGTTTTTAATATCAAGATGACACACAATTTGGTTTTTAGCCCAATGTTGCAAAGGATTCTCCCCAATATAACCTTGTTCTCTTAATTCCTTAAGAAGTGGTTCAAAACGCACCTTGAAATTTTTCTGGGGTTGTCCAATTGAGCATTTAACCATCTCTTGAATTTGGATATATTCATCTTCATCTATGTCCAATTCCTCTATAGCTGCAGCAGATGTTACAGCAGGTAAAGTGTTAATAGTAGTGATATGCTTGTAAAAGGTTACCACATTTTCTTCAATCCGAACTCCTCCATGCATAGCTCGGATGAAATTGCAGCCAATAATCATTTGAATGCCATCACCAAGAACCATTGGGAAGCTATAAGTATATGGAATTCAGAATATGTTCTCCCCTATAAACATCCTTCCCTGCTTCAGCTTCATATCAGCAGTTTGCTGAGAGTTGATTCCGCTGAATTTCACCAGAAATGTATTTTTTTTCAGAGCAGATGCTGGAACTGAATTTTTATCTATACAGCAGGTTGTAGCCCCAGTATCTAAAATAGCTTTAAGTGAAAATTTAGGAGTACCTGGGATATCCATTTCAACTAGCAAATTATACAGCATGTTTTTAATCAGCCTTGGTCCTCCTCCAGTTAAGTTACTGATCTGCTCTCTTAGTATAGCATTGGTGAACTCCTCCTCTTCTTCCTCAGGAATTTCCTTTCCTCTTTCAGAATTTAAGTTCTGAAAATCTTTTTCCAAATCTTTAGTCAAAACTGATTCATATTGAGATTTGTAGAATTTTACCTCCTTCTGGAGCCTTTCAATTTCTCCTTCACACCAAGAAATGTAGTACTGCTGTTCTTTGAGAAGTTTATATGGCAGAAAAGGTGCTGGTGTGGAAGGCTCAATAGGTACTTCCTTCATGAAGTAATATGGTCCGCATAAATTACAGGATGTAATTAGGCATTTAGGGCAATGGATTCTGGCCCTTTGCAAGGTCATCCTTTTGCAGCAGGTACAAACACTCGATTAAGGAGGAATAATTACCTCATTATGATGCCAGTCATGCTGGCAATTTAACTGCTCATCTGTTACCTTCACTTGAGGCCTATAACCTCCATCTATCTGTCCAAGCATAAATGTAGATTCATTTAACAAAAGGGTCTGAACTGACCTTTGCAAATCCTCAGTGCCTTCCTCTCCTTCTGAAATGCTAAAAATAGCATCACTCTGATCCTCGCCTTCTTGTACTGACAAGATTTCACAATCTTCTGGAAGGTCAAGTTGTTCAAAGATTGCAACTCGTTTGATATTCCTTCTTTCATTAGGGCATTCTCTTGCAAAATGTCCCTCTTGTCCACATAAATAACACTTACATTTCTTATTTCTGACCAGATGCTTCCTCTTCTCTATTCTGGCATGAGTTGCATGAGGCTTGCCTTTGTATGTTTTTGATCTTCTAACTCCATATGTTTTTGGTCCCTTGTAATATCCTGGGATAGGAATCTGCTTACAGAATGACAAATTTTTAAGATTCCTCTTGTAAGCTGCGTCCCTGCATACCTGCTCAAGAAATTCATAGGCAAAAAGAATTCTGGGCAGAACCCCTACTGTTAAACCGGAATATTTCTAATCATAGGCAGCTTTAATTCTATCACCAAGGTCATCCGACATTTTGAGCCAGAGCTTTTCTGATAATTCTGGTCCTGCATATAACCTACCAGTCTTTGTAGCTAGTCTTTTGAAATCATTTAAATAATTGACCACATCTTTCACGTTGTCATAGGATAATTTCTCCAGGTCCTTGTAGGCTTTGTTCTGAATAGCAGTTGACCCTTGAGCTGGATCTTCAGAAGAGAAAACCCTTCTAATCTGTGAAAGTATATTCTGAGTGCCATCCCTTCCATCGCTGGTATTTATTAAACCTTCATATTCCTGTGGGTAGCTCATTCTCCACTGTATCCAGACTAATTTCTCCGTTTCCCCTAATAAATTTTCTATATATTCTGCCTTGTCTCGACCATCAGTAAAGGCTTGGCTTGCAACATGATTCTTTGTAATAGACTCCCAGCGAGAAAATACATCATGAAATAGACCAATTTGCTCAGGGATCACAAACATAGCACCACCTTGTTGTTGTGCAGAAGGGAGAGTCCACATCTCATTGTTACTACCTCCCCTAAATCTGACCTTTGGAGGTTGTTGTTCATAAATAGGTTGCAGTCTTTCCGGCCTTTGATCAGCAGGTGGATAACCAGGAGGTCCCATAGCAGTATCCCTTGTCGGGGTATATGGGGATGTTACCGCACTTGTTGAGGAGTAAATATGCTGCTCTTTTCTTCTTGCTTCCTGATTCTTCGCAAATCTCCTTAATATTGGATAGTCAAGCTCTGCATGGACTGCTACTGTCTGATACTCCTCTGTTTTTCCTGGTTCCGCTGGATCAATTACCACCGATTCTTCTTCTGATTCTGGTTCTGGTTTTTCAGGATCAATTACTACTGGTTCTTCTTCACTTTCACTAATCCATCCGTAGCAGGGAACTCGTTCCTCTTTCTCTTCCCCACCACCTTCCGTGGCGAATGGATTAACCCAAGGATCTGGATCTCTGTTGTTATCATCTCCCCACCCAGTCGGTTTGATAGGAAGATAGTATTCAGGTGGCCTCACTGGAGGAGAGTAATCCACCAGGTAATCAAATTTGCCACTAGGTTCTCCAAGAGTGTCCCAAATAGGTTGTGGTAATTGCTGTGGTGGCTCAGTATCCCATACATATTGCCTTAGTTGTGGTTCATCAAAAATAGATTGAGTTGGTTCCGGGTCTTCTTCTGGATCATCAATTGGTATTTCTAGTGTAGTCATTGCAGCCATGTATTGTATGGTTGCCAAGTACTCATCCTCCTCATCATCAGATTCCTCCAATGGTCGTTCCATGGACTGGAGTACAGAGGCCCCTGGGCTTGTAGTTCCTGCATGGACTTCCAAAGGAGTTATCTGATCTGAGTCAGATTCTTGAAGTAGAACAAAGATAACCTCCTTATCCTTGTTAGGAATAATAGAATCCTCAATATTTTCTTTTGATGTAGAGCCAAAACCACCAACTCCCCGAACAAGTTTTGCCAATTCTGATATACTGGGCAACTTGGATAAGCTCGTTAATTCATAAATATCCGGCATGATGATTTTTTCAAAAAATTATTTGAGCCACACTTTGCCCCTGTGAGATTTTAACATCATGGTTAGAATGATTAAATATCATAACGCCTATCTCACCATGATAATCATTGTCTACAACACCAGCTCCCACATCAAGACCCAGTTTCCATGGTGCACTGGATCTCGTGGCAATTCGTCCATAAACTCCAACAGGCATTTGGATAGATATACCGGTAGAAATTAAAGCCCTTTCTCTGGCAAGAATATAATGGTCTTTATCAGCGGCTAGATCAAGTCCAGCAGCTCCAACAGTATTTCTTGTTGGAATTGTAGCCGTATCAGTTAATTTTCTTACCAGAATATGTGGAACATTTTCCAAAAAGACCTCAGGTTCCTCTTCATGGACACCATGCTCCTGTTTCAATGATTCTGCTAATTCATGTAATAGTAAAGGGGCAAGTAGATGAGTTGACCTGTCATCATCACTCTGAATTTCTTCATCATTTTTATTGTAAGAAGGTTTCTGTCCAGCTGTTCTTGCTGCAATATAATTTCCGAAGCTTAAAGAAATCCTTCCATCAAGTAAATTTTGACTATTCACCTCCGATGGTTGCATAGGGATATTTATCTGAGTAGGATTTATAATCCAGTTCAATCCCTGTAATTGAGAAGTAGAATACCTGTGGCCTGGTAAAGCCTGAACACCATGACTAGTTAAATAGTCAACAACCCCTTGAACCTCGTAGGCAAACCCTACGTTAGGGGTATTTGAAAGTCTACCAACCATTCCTCTTGTGATTAAGAGGTTCGCTTCACCATTCCTCCACTGTTCATAGCCCCTTGTTAAGATAGTCACCTGGATATTCCTGTAAAAATCTCCAATAGTCAACATTAGATCAGGAATTATATATACCAGTTGACTTCCCCTCGTTAAATCGACTTCCATTGTTGCAAGTATGGCCTGATCTCCTAGCCACCTGTTATCCCGAAAGACAACAAGTGTCATAGTTCCTTCTTCTTGCCTATGAAGGGTTTGGATTCTTACCTGCAATACTCCAAGATGGATATATTGCATTCGGCTTCTTTGTAGCTGATTATAACTACCTTCCTGTATGAAGGTCCTCTCCTGCTGATTGCCATCAACACATAGAATTGCTTCTTCAGACCAATGCACATAAACACGATGATTAGCATCATCCCTTCTTGAGTGATACAAGACTTCTGCAGGAACAATTGAAGCCCTTTCCTGCATAGAGAGTTGTAATTGAATTTGAGGGTCAATTTGTTGTTCAAGAGTATGAGGAATATTAGCTCCTCCAGTCAGTCTTCTGCCGATCCTTCTTGGAGTTTGCTGAGCATTATGCAGTCGTCTTTGGTTCCTTCGATACTCCCGAATTTGATCTTCATATAAGGGTGATACCGCCTCTGGAGTGGCTTGTGTGACTACTGCTCTTGTAGTCATTTTGGATTTTTAAGCTTCTCCTGCTCTTCTTTCAATATTTTATAAGGGTCTCTAAATACCCTTAACGTGCCTCTTCCCTCCCTAGGTTTTACACCCAGAGAAAGGTTCTGCAACTTTTCAATTAATGAGTCAGGTAAAGAAGTAACCGAAGATGATGATGTACTTCCCTTTTGATGCTCACGAATAGCCTTTAGATCTTCTTGAATTTCACTAAGGCTTTCAGCAATTTGAGCCAACAACTGGATTTGAGTGTTATTTTGTTTTAACAAAACACTATAAGCACCAGTTTGATAATCACTCGGTTTTGCAAATCCCACAGCAGGTGGATCTATGGGATCAGTAGCTAAGAGCGCTTCTCTGTAAGACTTAGAATTACTTACCAAGGTAAAAACAGTGGGAACTTTTACTTATGCAATAGAAATAATGCAAGACTCTTCAAACTTAGCAAGATTCAAATTGCAAAGTAGGAAACTTACAAACTTTCAAGCTTGTTTACAGGACTCACAAGACTCTTAATCGAAGTAAGGCTTGTAGTAAGATGTACTGCGTGCCTTGCAACGATGTAATGCACACTATTATATAGAGAAAGCTAGCAAGAAGGAGAGATAAGAATCGGGTGCTCATTGGGCCCCATCGACATTCCCATCAATCCCTCTTTTACAGATGCCTCTCCATTAGCACACCAATAATGCACACTGATTCTTGGATGGACGGCTCCCCGAGGCTCAATCCATTCAGGAATTTTATTTTATATTATCTTCCTCCACTTAGCAGCATAAAGGAGGAATCTAGTACTTACATTATTAAAGCGGTGGCCCATCACTTCCGCACTCACTACTGAAGCTTAAAAGTAGCGGTTCTGATTGTTGCTTCACGGGTAAGGTTTGCAGCAGATTCGAGTTGATCATTGATCTGCTTGACA
>JBBMKF010413191.1:0-13935 GCA_037834155.1 Curcuma caesia
ACCACGTGTCCTCTGAGAGACCCCTTTATCCTACGTGTTTGCCCACGTCATTCCATCCGGATCAGCCATCAAACATTATTTTGATTGATTTCTCAATTTTTGAATCTACTTGTATGGTTTATTCGCATTACTTATCATGTTTTACAAGCATTGAATTGTTTAGCGCTTTAATGCCAATATCTTTTAAATGATGGCCCTAATGTTTAAATTGGTACATACCTTGTTTTGTAAGGTATACGAGAAGCATATGGAGGAGTCTTGAGGCCTACTTAGTAAAAAACACAGCTGAATTGTGCCCTTTGACACGGTCAAGCCATGTCCTTCAATGACCTCTTCGATTAGCATCAATCTGGAGCAAACAACTTGAGACGGCCTACTCGTGCCATTTGACACTACTGTATCACACCTAGTCAGAATCTTACATGGTTAGGGTGTGCCTACAAGCACGACCGTGCTGCACTTAATTAGAATCTGGCACGGCCAGGGTTAAGCATTGGTTCATGGTTTGGGTTGGTTAAAGGGGCTGGTATAAGAGGGAAAAGTTTGCTCAACCCTAGGGGATCATTCTCCACAATCCTCATTCTTTTCTCCACCAACATTTCCATCTTCTCCACCTCTTCTTCTCATATTAGAAAGGAGAGTTTGCTCCACTTCCGACAACCTTCGATGATCTCCACCACTTCACCGACATTCCCCTCTTTTCTGGGATTAGAGGAAGAGGGTCCATTTCATCTTCGATGGTACTCCAAGCTTACATAGATTATGGACGGCTCGGATCCTCCACCAAACTCCCGGATTATGGAGCTTGATCGAGTTCTTCGTTGGATTTCATCACGAGCCTCATCATCCATACACATTGGGCTTCCCTTTGTTTGTTTGTGACTCCTCTTGTTTAGTTTTGATTTGTCAACTGTTGGTTGTTGAGGTTGTTACTCCCTTTACAGTGTCTTTTCCTTGTTATTGTGATAGATGCTTAGTTGCAATTTATTGTGCTCACCATGTGTCTGTTGAATTGTCCCTTCCACAAGTTATGTTCTAGTTTGACTGTTGGATATTTTAATAATTGAAAATAAAATTCAAAGGAATAGTTGCTACCTTTGGGAAAAATTGTGACTTTTGGGAAAAGTAATGACACTTGAGAAAAGTCACAACCCTTGGCCATTTCAATGTTATTGTAGTCTCTATAAAAGGGCTAAGTTGGATGGAAAACAAACATACTCTCTTGCTCTTCTTTCCCTTGTTTTGTGAATTGTCTTACTTAGTGCAAAGTAAAGGCAATTAGCTTCATCTAATCATAAAGGATATTTGGTCTTTGTGTTGCACAATATATAGACGAAATAAAGTCTTAAGGAAAGTGTTTCAAACACGATTTGGAGCCTAGAGTGATCTTGTTCTAGAGCACTAGCCTCGATCTATTTTCCTACATCGACGATACAAAATGTATGTAGATATTTAAAGGCACATGACCACATGCTCCACCGATTCAAGCCGTCAACTTTACCCAAATCAATTAGATCAACTTCTAATAATCTCATTTCAACAAAGAGGCATGCCTCCGGAGCTACGATAAAAAATAGACCTACTTTTTAAGTAATGAAAATTTGAATTTTATTTATGATATATCATATTTAAAAAATTTTAAAATTTTATGATATTAGATTGTCTGTTAAAAATTATCTCTAATTTTTTATTTAATCGGATAGTCAATAAAATTTTTTTATAAAATCAAATTAATTATCTTAAAAATTAGTTGGATCATAAAAATTAAATATCTAAATTATCAATTTCAATAAAAAACACACTCATTTCAACTATATTACATAAAAAGGTGAAATTCGTCATCCTATGACCCCACGATCATATGTAAAAAGATAAATTGAGAAATTGTAATTGATCAATATGACGAAGAATATTATTTCAATTTTATTAAAATTTAATTTTTATATATTTAGTAAATTTATATTTAATAATCAATTCAATTATGTTCCATAATTATATAATATGCTAATGAGATGCAAAGTGGTTCGGTTGAGGCAAAAATGATCTGTCAGTAAATCAGAAATAAATTGCAGTTATTTATATAAGAAAAGAATTCCAATACTATTTTTATTATGCTCGTAAATTACAATTTTTAAAAAACCTTTCTTTATTTTTAATTTATTTCTGTTGTCGCATCTTTCCTCACATTTCAAGCCCAAGTTCTCCCGAAACTACACGTGGCTGCGTACAAGTTATCCACGATTTATCTACCCTCTCATCACTAATCTCCATAATTCTGGGTGACGATTTCACTCAATTAATCTCCACAATTAATAAAAATTAAAAAACTCAATTGCTATCTTTCATCGTGACCGCTGAGATCATTGTTCTCTGGGTTTAATTGCATCTGGTCCGTTCAATTCTCCGTCTATCATTGTCTGCGTCGCCTGAAGATCTTGCGAGGGGCGGTGAGTTCCCTCCCAGTGAACTCCGGCGAGGGAGAGCGCTCGAGGAGTTCCTCCCAGCGCCGGAAATGGATCTCCCGATCACGCCTCAGTGTTTCAGTTTACGATCGGGGTTCCTCTCTGGCTCCCCTCTTTTGGACGCCGGAAAGGTCCCAATCCTGCAGCGGGCTTGGTCGTCCTCGACTTCTCCCCCTCTGAGTCGGCGGTTTGTCGTGTCGTTCGCGAAAATAAATAGCTTTGCTAGACCTAGGATCAGAAGATTCGGAATTCACGCCCAAGCCTCCGCCGATACCGCTGTCGCTGAAGCGGATGTCGACTTTGAATCCCTCTTTTCGGAGAGCGCTGTGGTGGATTCGCTGAGGAAGCAAGGGAAGAAGAAGTCGATTACCGGGGCGTCAAGCGTATCGTCGGGGGTTAGGTTAGAAAACATCAGCAAAAGCTTTAAAGGTGTGACATTGCTGAAGGACGTCAGCTGGGAGGTCAAGAGAGGGGAGAAAGTGGGCCTTGTTGGAGTTAACGGTGCCGGGAAAACTACCCAATTGAGGATAATTGCTGGACTGGAGGAGCCTGACTCGGGGAATGTGATTAAAGCGAAGGAAAATATGAAGATTGCGTTCTTGAGCCAGGAGTTCGAGGTTTGCCCTAGCAGGACAGTCAAGGAAGAATTTTTGAACGCATTTAAGGAAGAGATGGAGGTCGCGCAGAGGTTGGAAAAGGTACAGAAGGCGTTGGAGAGCTCGATAGAGGATCTGTCCTTGATGGGGAGGCTATTGGATGAATTGGATTTGCTCCAAAGAAGAGCTCAGGATCTAGACCTAGATGAAATAGATGTAAAAATTAGTAAGTTAATGCCCGAGCTTGGATTTGTGCCAGAGGATTCTGATCGGTTGGTAGTTTCATTCAGCAGTGGATGGCAGATGAGAATGTCTCTTGGGAAAATTCTACTTCAGGTAAGGGTGTCTGTTTGTTGTGCATTTTCATTTTACTGGAAAAGGAAACACATTTACTAAAGAAATTCTTGCATGTTGAATAAATTCAACCTCATGGATTTTTGAGTTTCTCTTTGCTAAAATAAAAGTTTTGGTGTTAAAAATTGAATGTGAAGCTGTTCAGTGGCGTAAACTTGTTAAAGATTATGTTTGGATCTTCTGTTTATTGGCAGGTGAAATTTTGCTGTTACTTTGTATTGGTGAACTTATACAGAGGACAAATTAGCTTATCAGTCTGTTTATGTTGAAAATATACTTTTTGGTTGCTTTGAGTTTATCATGTTTTAATTTGTTTTGCACTTGTTTTCACAGTTGTACAAATTTTTATGCAAGTTCATAATTGCATATACTAATTGTTGGAAAAGAATTTAAAACAATATATTTTCTCTCAGGAGTTACTTGTCAAACTGCAGCTCAGCTTATGATAAATGCTCAGAAACCTATATCGTATCATTAGTTCAAGGTTGACTTGACACCCATTGGTTTTGTTTTTTCAGCTTATCTTTTGTCCTGCTTGATTGCCATCACATGCAATAGTTTTTCTTCTGTGCTAAGTTCATAGTCAAACTATATTCATTTGTGCCTCACCAGTTGAATTATGCTCATTTTATTTTCTGTGAATTTCATGTAGTAAGCATTGTGGTTTGTTTCCTGTAAATTATGGTTGCAGGATCCAGACTTGCTGCTTCTTGATGAGCCCACAAATCACCTTGATCTAGATACAATTGAGTGGCTGGAAGGCTATTTGAACAAGCAAGATGTGCCTATGGTTATCATATCCCATGACAGAGCTTTCCTTGATCAGTTGTGCACAAAAATCGTGGAAACTGATATGGGAGTGTCCCGAACATTTGTGGGTAACTACTCTGAGTATGTGCTGGCAAAAGCAGCATGGGAGGAAGCTCAATATGCAGCATGGGAGAAGCAACAGAAGGAGATTGAGCATACCAAGGACTTAATAAACAGATTAGGGGCTGGGGTTAATGCTGGTCGGGCATCTAGTGAAGAGAAGGTAACAAGGATCTTGTTTGTGTGTGTTAGGTTATAAGTATGAAATTCTAATTTGTGGTTACTAGGGCTAATGGTTTAGTCCTACATGGTATATTTAGTCATCAGTGTTACATCAAGAGGCCTATATGATGTAGCTGAACTCTATTGTGGATACAACAGAAATAGTACCCCCCTCAGCAAGTCCCTTTCTAGGATTTGAGTTTTATTCTCAATATCCTATGGAGGAAGCTGTGGTTTTAATGTGACAACCCAGCCTTCCTCCATCTCCATGTGCCATAAAGTATAATTCTCTTCATAATTATTAATGGTTCTCTTACATGAGATGTTTAATCATCAAGTGTTATGTTTATATATAAGTGTAATGTTTTTTTTTTGGAACAGAAAATAACATGTTCATTATTGATTTGGTAGTTAAATATATGCTTTAGGATAGTAATTCTAATACATTAAGTTAAACATGGAGATGACTTTGAATAAATCAGCCTTTTTAGAATTAGCAAGATGAGTATGTAGTTAAAGTTTCTAATGTTTCTTCAATACAGTACTTCCAAGCTTTATGTCTGAATGCCCACTATGCTTATTTTGTGGCAATTTCTAACTGCCTCATTATGATGTCACATCAGAAATTAGAGAAACTTCAAGAAGAAGGACAAATTGAGAAGCCTTTTCGGAGAAAGCAATTAAAAATTAGGTTCCCTGAGCGTGGCAGAAGTGGGCGGGTGGTCTTAACTCTAAAGAATCTAAATTTTGGATATGATGATAAGGTAAGCAACATCCCTTTGACATCTTAGTATAATGTATGGCCACTAGGCAATGTTCTTATTAGTAAGAAAGAGAAGTCACACCTATGCATGTCATGTACCATGGCACTTAAACTTTTTTTTAAAATTTAGAAACTATTTTTCTGGATTTGATATGGCAGGTATTGTTTAATAACGCAAATCTTTTGGTTGAGAGAGGTGACAAAATAGCTATTCTTGGTCCAAATGGATGCGGAAAGAGTACTTTGCTTAAGCTAATTATGGGCTTGGAAAAGCCTGTAGGTGGAGATATTTTGCTTGGAGAGCATAATGTGTTGCCAAATTATTTTGAACAAAACCAGGTTGGTTTGATCTGACTTACTTCCACCTCTTCTTTTTACCACTTTAGTTGCTTGGTGATGCAAGCGATAGAGCAGAAGATAGCAAGATATTGATGATTTCTTAGAGAACAAATGTTCTAAGTTCTCAACATATTACAATTACATATTTCATCAGTTATGCTCAGTTCCATGTCCAATTTGCTTAATAGCTTTATATGGATTGTAGAATTATTTTTGCTAAGTGGTCCTTGACAATTCCTTTATCCGACTTAAATTTTTTTCTTTGATATGTTGTTTATTGTTACCTCACAATTTCTTAACAGGCAGAAGCACTTGATCTTGGTAAGAGTGTGCTTGAGACAGTTGAGGAGGTTGCAGAGGATTGGAGAATAGATGACATAAAGGGTCTCCTTGGTCGTTGTAACTTCAAATCAGACATGCTTGACAGAAAAGTTTCTCTTTTGAGCGGTGGAGAAAAGTTATGACCTTGACATCTATTTGCAAAGTCTCACTGGAATTTTGTCCTCTGTTGCAAATTGTTTATGGTTATGCTAAATATCTTAAGCAGCTGATAGGCCTCTGTTGTTTCAGGTGGTAGTAAATCATGAAATTTTCCACCTTTTGAAAAGCAATTTTGGTGTGATGTTTTCAAAGCTTAGTCAAAATTTCCCACCTTTCCAGAACCAATATTGGTGTAATGTTTGAAAAGCTTTTAAATTCTTCTCCCATCACCTGAAAATTAGAATCAAGCAAAAACACATATTGTTGTAATAAAATCACTGTTTCTTGCTTCCATTGTCCTTTTGTTTCTCTATACTTGTTGTCTACTGATAGTATGTCCTATAATACAATGTTTGCTGAATATTGTTTACCATTGATAACATGTCTATATATTCTGTTACGTACCATTCACAAGATGCCTGCACATATTAATGAAATCTTCTGACCTATGTTTATTTCCTCATTTCAGGCACGACTTGCTTTTTGCAAATTTTTGGTAAAACCATCTACTTTGTTAGTTTTAGATGAACCTACTAACCATTTAGATATACCATCAAAAGAGATGCTAGAGGTATCTTTTTCAACCCAGCATTTGATTTTCCTCTACTATGACTTATTGTTTGCAGTTATTAACTTGAAATCTGCTGAAAATTCTGTTATCATGAAACAGGAAGCTATATCTGAGTATCAAGGTACTGTCATCACTGTTTCGCATGATCGTTACTTTATAAAACAGATTGTGAATAGAGTAGTGGAGGTGAAAGATGGGCAATTGCAAGACTATGTTGGTGATTACAATGTAAATTTCTGTGCTTCAGATATCTATTCGAGCAGTTTACTTTTAGAAGGTTATATAAATGCTTTATCATGTTTCTCAAAACTATTATGTGCTGATATTATGTGTTTTCTCAAAGGACCATGAAGAGTGTCATTGAATTTTTGATTTACACGTGAGGATCATGTCATTTACTTTTATCTTCTTCATGCAAATAGTTTACTTGCATTTTGTGCTAAGGCTGATTACACTCTTTAGCTTATTTATAGCCACAAAAGCATTTATGAATTCCTTTGTAATCTTCCAACAGTATTATCTGGACAAGAATCTTGAGGCTAGAGAAAGAGAACTAGAATGCGAGGCTGCTCTTGAGGAAAAGGCTCCGAAAATAAAAGCCAAATCTAAGATGTCGAAGGTGGAACTTTTATCAACTTTTCAATTAGAGAGGGAAATCGTTCTTGATGTTTCTCTGACACCATGATTGCCACCTTCCACTTTATACAGGAGGAGAAAGAAGCTAGAAAGAAGCAAAAGATGATGGCTTTTCAACAAGCAAAAGCGAAGTCTAAAGGATTGAAGAATGCAAAGCGCTGGAAGCGGTGACAACAAAGGAACGAAAATAATCCGCGGCGCTTGAACAACAATAAAGTACCTGATTCATGCACACAATACTATCAACACTATAATTAAAAAGGTCACATTTGTACATAATGCATACACCTCTGAGCAAGCATATACTTGCCGCAGGGCTCACATGCTATCAACACCTCTGATTAGTCCTTGTGGGTCGTTATCTATTAGCATTCATTGAGATGCACTTGGCCTCCAGTTGCTTGGGCTTTATAAACATTAGTTAAATGCTCCATTAGAAGAGACATCTGCCATTTCTTGGAGCATGAGCTGTGGCTGCTCCTTTTGTGTACCATATCATGGTGTAGTGTAGTCGCCCTCAGTGCACTTTGTATAAATTTTATTCAGTTTAAGTATATCGAATGAACAGTCTAGTTAAGTCTACTCTTTTCTGAGAAAATAAAAGAACAGGCATCGTATGTTTAAGCGACTATAGACATATGAGTTTGTATCTCTTCTTCATGTCTCGGATGTTTTTTTTTCCTTTCTCTTTTCTGTTCTTAACATGTGAATAGAAAGATACTCGTTTGTGCCATTCTTTGAGTTTATTAGATTAGCATTGGTGGGTATTCACGGACATAGCCGAGTTGATATTCAGTGGTAGAATTGCAACATAGGAGTAAAATTCGAATCCTTTAGGGAATAAGTTCTTTCCACTTAAGAGATCGTTCGGTATCGTGATTTACCACTCTTTCATAAGTCTTGGAGCAGATTGTAGAGAGGTGTCTGGGACAAGTGTTATATCTTTTTACAAGATAGATTACCATTGGTGGTAACATTCAAAGAAGTTCATTTTTAAAAAATATTCAGATATTGCAAGATCAGGGAAATTGTTTAGGTCATGCAACATGGCAATTGCTAAATCAGTATAAATATGGTCGGTAGATGCTACTAACAAATTCTCTTTCTCACAGATTCTTAACTAAACTCACGACCATATAAGCAAGGCATGGCACAAGCAAGGTGGCCACTTCATCAAGAAGAAATGCCAGACATTGAGAAGAAAGCTGAAACTTTTACTGATAAACAATCATGTGAGTCGCTTTACTTGTTTCCTTATATTTTTAAGATTCTATTGCATAGTTGATGACTTCATTTTGTTTATGTCCATCAGCTTAGAATATTGTATTTCTTGCAAGCTCTTAAATCTTCAATGACCTTCTTCAGCTCGGTCTTGCGCCAAAGGGAATTAGCCAGATGCCTCAATGCCTCATGCTTGGCCAATTTTTACCCACGGACTCACTCCTCAGCTGCCTTCATCCGAGTCACCATAAGAAATGCCTCTTCCCATGCGAAGGATCTTCATATCGTGAACAAGTTGATCTCGCTCTTGTTGAAGTTTATTCCCATGGGCTTTCTTCTTACTCAGTTGAGTCATGATAATTTTTAAGTTCTCTCCCATGCCAGCTACTTGGCTTCTCAGCCTTGCAGTTTCATTATGATCAACCACTCAGATATGGTCTCTCCTATAGTTGACCCACCATCTCTTGTATCCCAAGCATAAGGTATTCTAGAAGGTGGGTCTAGCTGATTTTGCATAGGTGTTGTTGCTCGACGAGACTAGTTTCCCTAGGTGGAGGAGCCGAGAAGGAAGGGATTGACCTATCATAATGCTCACAACTCCCAGCTCAGGAGACACGCATTTGGTGGGATGATGCGGGGTCCTTCAGTATGGTCCTCAAGGGGAGGATATGACTCCCCGCTTTAGAGACATACCTTTGACAGGATGATTAGAGGTCCGTTAGTTGATGGAGGAATCAGACTTCTGGCATCTCTATTGGAAGAACTGGCTGAAGAATCATTATAGATCGTCTGGGAGTTCGAAGGACATAGAGGGCTAAGCAGTGATATCAATCAGAGGGGAGGTTGACTCCTTCGTATGGTCACAATCCTTAGCACCTCGCAAGTGACTCCTGCCCTTCGCGACCTTCCATTGATAATCTCCCTTCGAGGGGACGGAGCGGTCCATCCCAAGAAAGAGACCCAATGATCCCAATTCTTCTTCTGCTAGGGTTTTTTCTTATTTGGAGTTTACTCCTCTAAGATTTTCATCACTTAAGATTTACTCTTTTAAGATTTTTCTTTTGTCAAATATCCGATCACTTTGACTTGTTTAGTCTTGCCACTTTAGCAAACATTTAGTTATCCTTAACCTGCCTTGACTTTTCCTTTGTTAGACATCTTAACTACCTTGATTTGTTTGGATTTTATCCTCGTCAAGCATTTGATTACCCTTGAGCTTTTTGACTTTTCCTTTGTTAGTCATTCAGCCAACTTTGATTTGATTAGATTTTTCTTTTATTAGTCATTTGATCAATCTTGACCTAACTAGAATTCTACTTAAATGTCAAACATCTGATCAATCAAGTCAACACCAACCTGCTTGGACTTCTCACTTTCTCACTTTCAAACATTTGATCAACCTTAATTTATTTGGATCATGCCTTAATCAATTTCGATTAAATACAAATATATTGTTAAACATTAAAATCTTGAAAGTTGATTGCAGTAACAACTTAAATATTGACAAACAGCTAGCGAAAGTTCATACATATGGCATTATTGTACCAACAAAGTTAATAACAACTTAGGTTTTACAGCAGATGATACTTTTTGAAAATTTAAACTAATAATTATGGAATTAAGCAAGAGAGTCTGATGAGCAATATAATTAGCTGCGATGGCAACCGACCACCTTCACCCTTAGATATATAATATATTTCTTTTCCATGTCCAATAGATTACTCTGGTAGCAAATCGATCGCTCGATTAGAGAAAGAGAAGAAAAATGTTTGTCGATACACCTGGCTAGTTTCTGAGACAACAAATAAAATTAATGATAGGATAAAGATTTTGCCATCAATTTTCGGGGTCATGTTCTCCAATTGGCTGGCATGATTCTTATTGCTCTGGAAGTCTTATACGGCCTATATATCCAATCTAGATTTTGTAGAAAAAATCGATAGGGTAATCTCAATATAAAACCCTAAACTCTACTTAATTCTCAAAAAATCACAAGTATAATAATCAGAATTGCGGAAACATATCAGGATTCATGGTTTGCAGTCGATCTAGCTAGAACCAAGATCTTCAATTTGCAGATTTTCCTAAAGAGAGTTTTGTCGATGGAGAACAAAACTGAAGTGTCGTTCTGCAAACTGGGACCATAACCCCTTTTATAATTATCCAACTTTGTATATTTCTAATTTGACCCCTCAATAAATTAGAAATTACACATGTGGTATTCACACTATTATATTTATGACAATTAATCCATTAAGTCAAATTCTTTAATCATAATTTGACCACATTAATTTTTGATTTATTTAATTGATGACATGACATTTATAATTACAATTTTGATCTTAAAATTCTAATAATCTCCCACTGGATCATATATGTAAATTTATAAATGTGTTAACTTTAGTGAGCTCAAAATTTTGTCATCATAATCATAGGACTTCCTTAACAATCTCGTCCATTAATTATATAGACATAGGATCAATGTAGTCTTTATTGTATTTATCACAATTAAACCATCAGTGGTCACGTACATCAATATAATCAAATGACATAGATCAATCATGAATGTGTGACATGAAAATTTTTTTTATGCACTTCCCGATTTACCCTGGTGGTCGGTGGGAAACTTCCGTGAGACCGGGCCGGCCACCCCCAGGGATTACTGACTGGGATTTATCATTTTTCTTTTATTCACGTCGATTTTCAATTGATTCCCGTTAACCAAAGTGAGATCAAAATATTAACTTAAATTATATAAAGTGTAATGAAGTAAATATTAAACTTTATATGAAAAACTTAGTATATCCAAACATATATAAAAAATATATATAGTACAAACTCTCACTAGATCTAGATTTTATCAAATTGAATAACACTCATATGAGTGGTATGATCATTGAAGACATTGGGTGGTAAACTCTTTGTAAAATGATCTATTATTATGGAGTTTATGCCTATGTGTTCTATCGAAATCTGTCCACTTTGCACTCTTTCTTTCACAACAAAGAACTTGATATTGATGTGCTTCGATTTTATCGAGCTCCTATTATTGTTAGAATATAATACAATTGCTCTATTGTCACAAACTAACTTCAATGATCTCTTAACCCAGTCCAGAGATAAAATTTTTTAGCTATATTTCATGATTAGACGCCTCGTAACATGCTATAAATTCTGTAGCCATGGTGGAAGAAGCTGTTAGTGCATGTTTGGCACTTCTTTAAGAGATATCTTCACCAGTCAATATAAAAACATAGCCTGAAGTAGATCTCATGTTATCTTGGCATCCCGCAAAATTAGAGTTAGAATATCTCATGATTTCAAGAGTATCTTACCTTTTATATATGAGCATGTAATCACTAGTTCTCTTTAAATATCTCATTATCCTCTTTGTTGCTTTTTAATGATCTATTCCTGGGTTGTTCAAATATTTGTCCAACACTCCAATAATGTATGCAATATCTGGACGCGTACAAACTTGAGCATACATAAGACTTTCTATTGTCAAAGCATAGAGAATCTTTTACATTTCTTGAGTCTCGAGGCTTTGTGTACAAATAATAAATCTATCTTTGGATCAATTTATTAAATTCATTAAAAATAATAAATAAAATCTTATAAATATTATGTATTTATTATGACAAATAAATGTATAATTTTGTAAATATAAATATTTCTTTGGGCTAACTAACACTTATATAAATTTACACATTTATACTTTATTTAATACTTCAATAATATCTCAATATGTCAAAAAAAATTAAATTAAAACATTAAAGGCCACTTTAGTAACATATAATTTAAATTTAAAATAATAAATATTAATAGAACATATACAATCTAATTAATAATTTACTTACATCAATATTATAAAATAATTTTAATTAAAATTATTTTATCTAAATGATTAAATTTATTGGATTGTAAAGATTAATGAGCAAAATTTTTGAAACTGAACTAGGCCCGTAATAAGATGGTTGGCCCACAATACCAGTTAAACCAAACCACTGTTAATTTGAAAATTTGATATATTTTTTTAAATATCAAAATGGCAAAAACTAAAACCATGTCGTTTATTTTTCAAACCGATCGACGTAATTGAGAAAACCCCGTTGTATCTCCAAAACCGATGCAGCCGTCCAAAAAAAAAATAAAAAATAAAAAAATAAAACACTGATTTTCGACCGAATCAGGCTACCGCTCTTTCTGACTGAACCACCACCAACCGATGACATTTCATAAGGAAACGACCAACACTAGACCATCTCGAGAAGGCAGTTTCCGATGACATTGATTTTCGACAGCTATTTCCGATGACCACTCATCCCATTATGGTTACCCCTCGTGAGACATTTATGCCATCGGGAATCGACTTGGATTTGATCGATTTATTTTGTATTTCAACAAAATTTTAAAATATGATGATGAACAAGCGGATAGAAAGATAAAACAATAGACTATGAACAATCAAAATTAATAATTTCTTAAGAATTTGAAACAAAACCTAGCTCAGAGACTGTTGTAGTAAAAAGTAGATAGGAATATCTCAACACAAAATCCTAAACTCTATTCAATTCTCAAGAAATCACAGATATAATAATTAAAATTGTGGAGGCATACTAGGATTCATAGTTTGTAGTTATTTTCAAACAATAATCTTCAATTTGTAGATTTTCTTAATAATCTAGAGAGTTTTGTTGATGGAGTACAAAACTAATTAAATATCATTCTGTAAACTATTATAAGTCATATTTATAATTATCTAAGTTTAATTTATTTCTAATTTGATCCTTCAATAAATTAAAAATTACATTCTTTAATCATAATATTTATCACATTCAATTTATTTAATCCATGATATTAGATATTTATAATTATAATTATGGTTCCAAAATTTTAATAGAATTTTATTGGATGAAAGTAATTAGAGTTTCACATGTGGACATATTTATCAAATTAGAATTTGATCATCATGTCATATAAGTCACTCATATAAGTCACAAATAAGTCCTAAGACTATTCCCGAGGCATGGTGCCACGGTCGGATATGGTTCGATCTTCAGCTACGACGTATTTGTAGAAATTTTGCTCGAAATGAGGAGCACAATCAGCTATGGCGTATTTGCATAAATTTTTCTCCAAATAAAGAACAGGGTGCTGATCACCCTCAGGGATAGGCTCAAGGAGACTAATTGAAATTTATTATTTTTTAAATAAGTCCCGAGGTTACATTATAACGGTAAAATACTTCTGTAATTAATCATATATTTTCAGATTAATTTTTAATTATAAAAGATAATTTTGGATGATCGGTGAAATTAAAATGTTTTTTAATAAAGTTTTAAGAGACCTTTTTAAAAGAAAGAGGTGAAGAGTCGGGTAACTGGTGGACGAGTATCTTTAGTCTTCGCTTTCAATCACAAAAGCCTACGCCACGCAAATGAAATTGTGGGCACGGCGGCGTTCACGAGGTCTTTCTGC
>JBBMKF010413406.1:0-11115 GCA_037834155.1 Curcuma caesia
AATGAACATTTGTGTTTTTCCAACTTCCTTGAAATAGAGCTGATCACTTATAGACCTAGTGCAATGGTAAAAGATAAGATAGATTCCTATACAATTAGGATTCGACGCTCATACATACATTTACTCCAACTATTTGTGATAAAAATTTTCATAGGGCCAGATCAAATTATCAATCAACTCCAAGATTAGTTAATTTGAAAATTTGAATATCTAGATTAATAAAAAAAACTAACTTATAAAAAATTAATCCATTTGAAATTCAAATCTTATTTTTTTAAAAAAATATATTTTACTACCACCAGGCTAATAATGATGCTTCTATTGCGGTCCATTTAGAAGAGTAGTAATAGTAGTAGTAGTAGTAGAGAGTTTGAAGAAGCCATTTCGAGACTTTACTATAAAGCATATCCCAAGGCTATAGCAAGGGTGGATGCATTCTCTATGGTATTCAAGCAAATAACTTGTGGTCATAGAAATATTAGTTGGTTGATGAGCTATCCATTCCATGCACATGAATGTAGGAAATTTCTGTCTTCAGGGCATGGTGCCACAGTAAGACATCCAGATTATCACTTAAACACCTACGGTTCGATCCCTAACTATGACATGTTTGCAAGAATTTTTCTCCAAATGAGAAGCACAATCAAAGAACGCTGGGCATCTGGACTGGCCGCTGCGTGCACTTCCTGATTTATCTTGATGGTCAATAGGAAACTTCTATGGGACTGAGCCGATCACTCTCAGGGATAATCAATGAAGCTAATTGAGATTTATCATTTTTTTTTAATATAAGAAATTTCTAATCGAAAAAGAATAAGCCTATTGTTAGATCTTCAAAATCCCAAGTTATTGAATGATTTATAATTAAGTAAGATGTCTTATCCCAAGGGTTATGCTAAATGCTTAGACGTGTTTGTGTGCATAGAAGGTGTTAGTTAGATCTAGCACATTGATTGAAAGGGAGGAGTGAATAGAAGAAATCTTTCGCAATTTTGGGAGAAAGACCTTGATGCCTTGCCTTTCCTATAATGCAAGACTCTTTAGTTGCTTCCATACAAAACTTATTATTTACGAGCAGACAAGAGATGTTTGCATTTAAACAACTTGTTATCTACAGTTGATAAGGAGCATCCCCATCTGAATCTTCTAAATCTCCTAGGCCTTAACTTTATCCAAAAATCTAAAATATCATTATGCAATTTTTCTACTGTGCGACCATGTATGCAACACTTTAAATATCATCCTAAAATGCATTCTATTGAAAATATCTTGTACCTAGTTGAACAATATTGACAGGCCAGCCAAACGGCAAATCCTGGAGATTCCCTGCAAAAAGTAGTTGCATATTGATGAATTAAAATCAATAGCCCATTGTTCTCTATTTATTTTATTTTATTTTAATGATGATTTTTTTCCTTTTTAAATAAAATAAAGCATCTTCTTCAAAAATGAATTTAATTACATAACAATATCAAAAACATGATTCACGCACTAGTGTTTATGGATAAACTCCAAACAAAGTGGGCTTTTTTTTTTGTTTTTTCCCAGAATAAGAAGAAGCTTTTTCTAGTAGATTAAACATCTTTTTTTAATATTATTTTTTTAACTATTGTCGCTGAAGAAACAAAACACATGCACCTTTCCTTTTCTTCCCCTTTGATGCTACTCGGCCGCTCCTTGTGGGCCTACCCGTGTCCATTCACTGGGCCCGATCTTCTTTTGTCATTTTATCTACAAAAAGGTATATTTAGACAGTATTTACCATCATGAAGACAATGCAAGTAAAGTTTATAGAGTCAGAGACAGTTTGACAATCTCAAAATCATGAAAAAAAAAGAGAATAAAATAAAACAGAAATAACATGAACCTTCACAATAGGATAAAATAATATGAATCATGCTACGATAATAACTATAAGAAAACATGCTACGTACAGAATATTTTGTGCAATTCATTCTGCAAACTAAACGAGTCATTTAACTCTCAATAGGCATCATTTGTTGCAGTGTTACTTTCCATTTTCCAGATGCATGCATCAGCACTAGTTCCTCATAAAAGAATCATTAGTTGGTGCAACCTAGTTTTAAGCACCAGAATGAAAGAGCAAGTATAAAGGATTCCTTTCCATTCTCAGTTTATGATTCAATTATTGAGATGGTATTGCTAATGGAGTGCGGTGGAATCCAGTGAAAGATTTGAGCTACTTGATACAGAATTGTAGGTGGAAGGGGACCAATGTAGGTGGTTTATGGAACAGAGTGATTAGATGTCACCCTCACCTTCCTGTTTCTCACAGGTCTTGAACAAATACCACTGTACGAATGGGTTCCCTCTGGGAGCCCATGAACAGATATTTGCTTGGCTGATGAGAAGAGGGTGGACCAATAATCTCCTCTTTAAGTAGTGTCATCTGCGGTGGCATCAACTTCTGCTTGCTGATAAACTAGGAACGGATACCTCCTATAATGGAGAAGGTAGAGGAAGCATGTCATGTTCCCAGTTCTTTCTGTGCAAGACATTTGTGCTCTACTGAACCGCTGTCTTTCTTTCTCAAGCTTCCATATTCAATTGGGAAGTAATCGATCGAAATCTATATCATCTGTTGAGTTGGACTCGGGAATAACTGACATGAACTGTTCCAACATGGATCTGAAGTGTTTGGCATCAAGTGAAGGCATCTTGTCATTTGAGGTGGCTACAGGAAGAGGTGATTGAATCAAGAGTGGAGTAGCATCATCTCACATGGCCTTCTTGTAATGGAGTGAGGAAGTGATGGTGAGCTTGGATGGTGTTGCTTCGACTTGCCTGCACTGATTACAGTTTAGACCCCAGTAACAGAAAGACTCAACAGTGCCAAGAAAGCAAAAGATGATATGACACCACCAATCTCCAGCTTTGTGATTGCAATTTGATTCAGGTTGCTTTAATTTCATGATAGAAAACAAAAATAACCTCACACCATTTACCGTTACTAGCATACTTGCTTAGATCCTCTGACAAGGGTGTCAGCACCATTCTCTTATAAAAAACAACACTGGATCCTTTTCTCACCTTGCCACTACCTGCAGATTGATTCCAGAAACATGTAGGGTAAAGACAATTGACACTCTAGCACTTTTGACACAAATGAAAAAAGAAAAGAAAAACTGAGAAAGTAGAAACAACATTGCAGAGACTATTTAGGCAATTAAGCAAGGAATAGTAAAGACTCGGTAAGACGTCTAGAACATTATGATTCATCAAATGAAAGATTAAAAAGCTTAAGGGATGTTTAGTAAATGTAGAAACAAGCAACAGGAAAACACAACAAATAAGTTGTGACAGTATTTATGCTCTCAATTAAATTGTTCTTGCATAAAAATTGAGTAAATAAAAACATGTTAAAAGTCCTAGTGCATCCAGTATAGTGATTTGATAACTTGTAAGCTGTTTCATTGGCTTGTGGAAAATGTGTATGTATATTTTACAGTCTAACTAAAAGAAAACCTAGGCCATTAAAAGAATTTGTTTCCGAAGAACTCCAACATCAAATTTTTCAGGGATTCAATCTAATTACATTACCAACTAAAGAAGGGAAGAGAGAAAAGGATGAATAGTGACCTCGGGACAAGAACAATTCAAGTCGCTCAGTGGACTGCAGGAAGTGGAGGATGGAGTTAACTCCATTTCATTCAACTATCCTGGCATTCCACAAAGACCTAAAGTGCACAGCCGAAGACTTCAATGGAAATTCTAGGTTAAACGATCAATGCTGCTAAAAAGTTGATCCATGCTGCACAAGAAAAGAAGCTCGGTGGATTTCAACTTGGAAAGTGTTTTAAAAAAATGAGCAATTATACAAATCAGGCCCCTAAATATAAAAGATATCCTAGGCAAGACCCTACATTCAGGAATTCCTAGATTGAAAAAATGAATCAATTTCAATGATTTGGTAATAGTTTAATAACATTATTATCTTTTCAATGATCTGGTCAACCATATGATATAAAATACCTAGTGCTACCATGAATTCTCATGTTAGCTTACCTAAGCACTAGTTCAATTTTTAAATTGAAGGATATGCTAATTTACTGAGAGAATTTTGTGCCTTCATCCATACATGTTGATTTTTATATATGTCCTACCTTAGTTGAGCTATGACTTAAGCACATGAGTAGCACATGAACAAAAGATAGGAGTCGCAAAAATGAGAATGTTAAGGTGAATGTACAGATATATAAGGATGAATAGGATAAAAATGAGAATATTAGAGAGAAAGTCAGAGTTATACCTATTAAGAGAAAATTTCAAAAGACACATTTAAGATGGTATGGACACGTACTTATACACAAGGTTTAAAATATCGAGCTGTGTTGAGATTTCGATCCAGGACCGAAACAATACATTTTCGGTACCGTATTGTACCATGCCGGTATAGTTTTGGTATTTTTAAAATATAAAATATATTAATTAAAATAAAAAAATTTAATCTAAATATTTTTTAAAAAATTAAATATTTTAAAAAAATAATATGATAATTTTATGGATTTTAATAAAGCCTATCTAAATTATCCCCAACTATAACTAGGAATTGATTATTAAAATTCAATTAAATCCTAAGTTAAAAAATCCAAAAAAACCAAAATCGAGACGTTTGTCGCGCACGGAGGCGTCACCGGGCCCACGCGACGCCTCCAATGGCGTCACCAAGCCGTTGTGCCGGTGTCGGCCCATCGACGGAACAAAAAATTTCGTCGGTATCGCGTGATATGCCTCAAAATTTCAAACTCTGCTTAGACAACCAGTAAATGCTCCAGTTAAGTAATGTGAAACTATGACAAATACACACATTAAACGAACAAGAAAAAGACCAAAGAAGACTTAAATGTAGATAATCATATAATAGGGGATAGAACTCAATGGCGTAGGAGGATCCATATAGCTGACTCCACTTAGTGGGATAAGACTTGATTATTGTTATTATTCTACCTCTATCGATCTACCCTCCCCATGGTCGTTTTCTCACCCCATGATTGTTGTAAAGATGTAGGTGTATCTTCCTCGTCATATAATAAATTAAGATTTCTTTCTGAGTATTGGAATGGGTGATAAAAAGGAAGCAAATATGTCAAAGTTTATAAGAAAGAATGAAATGGCCCCAGGGGCTTTGGTGCAGCAGTCAGATACTCCGACAGCAACCCAGGAACTCATGGTTCAATTCCTAACTGTGGCGCACTGCATGGATTCCTCCAATGGGATGACAAACCTAGGATGTTAGGGCGGCTTTTGGCAGGACAACCGCACACTTCCTGATTTACCCTGATGGCCAATGGGAAACTTCCACAGGGTCGGGCCAACCATCTCAAGATTTAGTTGGTTTGAAGAATCGAATACTTGGGTCGCAAAAAAAAATAAATAAATAAGAAAAAATGAAATGTATCAATTTGTTACACGCTAGAAAAATGTTCAAAAAAGAAACATTGATAAACATGATTAGTGTAAAAAAATAATTGTTTCCTATGCTTGTCGAGTTCTCTTTCGCGGAGGGAATGATGAAATAAGGTGTTGAAGATTTGGTAACTTTTAATTTGGTAACAATTTTTTAAAAATTTGGTATAGGTTTATTGGATGCCCTTTGATTTGATAATAGTTTAATGACATTGTTTTCTTCCTAATCTGTTTGCAATAGAGTTTATAAAAGTGGCAAATCCATATATATTATTCAACTTTGATAAATGAAATATTTCTCTTTTCAATCTCTTTGTGAAGTTATTTTATCTCTTTGCTTCATTAATTTTGTTTCAATCTTCTGTATGATTTGAGGATTCAATTTGATGTAGCATTAGTCTCTGATCAAACGTCTTCTCCCCCTATTTTTTTTCTTGCCCAATTGAAAAAAAAAATCAAATATTCTTTTTTGCTTCTTCACTTCTTTACCCACTTGAAGACTAAGCAGGATGCGCCTGATTGAGGAACAAGTGCAGCTGAATGTCACTCCTAGAAAAGTTCTAAACCAACCAATTAACAATGTCCACTAAATTCACATATCAACAAGCTCTATCTTAACCTAGTGTTATCTCCTCTTGTTCTTCAAAACAATCAGATGTGGCTTCTTCTATTAAAACATGTTTCAATCGAGGATCAACTTGGAATACATGAGCTGAATATCATGATCCAAAAAGTTCAGCAGCAGAACTTGTCTCAGAGCAACCTGATGTTTTGGTTCGACACCCCTAATGGTTGCCTCAGGTAGATCTAGAGGCAAGACAATACTAGCAAGAGAGTGAATAATAGTAAACATACATAATATAGCTAGCATAGCAAGAATTGATATGATGTTTTAAGGATAGTAGCATAATAAAGCAATTGTATGCGTGTTCAATATCTTTATAGAAAGATTAAGCATGTGGCTTTTGAATTTTCCCTACTCTTCAAAGGAGAAGTATTCCATGTACGCTCACCATGGATACACCATATTGGGCACTCATCAATATCAGATAATGTGCAAGATACCAAAAATGATTACCCAAGACAGGGTTAGTGAGAGGCCAATAAGCAAGTAACATTCAATATTTTTAATTCCAGTTAGCATATATGATGTCTATGTGAATGAGTAGCAACAGTAGCAGTAAAAGTAATGAATACAACAGGGAGCCAAGCATGCAACACATGATTATAGCATGATAATATTAGCGAACAAAATTTAAGTAATAAGTGAGAAATGATTTATATCTAGCATAATGCATATGAACAAAGGAAATATCTAGCATACAAGTTAAGAGTAAATAAGGTCACAAGGGTGCTACATCAATAAGAGTTCCTAACTAAGGTTCACTAGCATCCCAAATCCACCATACACAAGTCAATGAGCATCAATAGTTCATTTGTAAAATTAAGCATTGGTGTGATAGCATCATATGACAAACAACTCAGGAAACAAGCTTTTCTTGCAGTGATATAATAGCTCAATAGAAACAGAAAAGACCAAAGAAGACACTTGAATTCGCAATAGTAAAAGAACAAGGAAGCGAATGCCAATGGAAAAGAAGACTAAAATTAGATCTACAAACCTACATGTCAGCGCCACTTAGTCCTCAATCACCATGGTAGGAGTGATAAGACAGGGAGTATGAGAAAGAGGAGCTCCAAGCTTTGAACAAAATTCCAATGGGAGCTCAACAATGATCATGTGTGGAGAATCATTTTGTTTAGCAATTAATATAACACTAAAATATATCATTAAAGCATCAAATTGGCCAAAAATCAGGTACTCATACAAAGTATAGCGATGTCATTGACTTCACCACTTTCTTATTAGACGTGGAGGTGGCACTAGGAGTTCAAGCTTAGTCCTCTTCTCCATATGGGTTAAGGGATTGCTAGCAAGATACAGTGCAATTATATGCATGTTAGTCTTTTGCCTGTATCTCTAATAATCCATCCACCAATTGCAGCCCCAACAACAACAACCTGCCCAATGACTCAACGGGATAACCATTATCAAAATATTTCTTACTAATGCAAAGCTAATATTGTATGGTTTTTTTGACTTGTCAACTTGTAAGTCTTTTGGAAGTTTACCAAACTTGCTGATTGGCCACAAATGGAGTCCAATGGCACATACGAGGCAAAGCATCCAAGCTTGAGAACTCAAGCATCGATGAGTCTAAGCATCCCATCTACATACCTTGACTTCTAGTCCCAAATTAAGAGCAGAATGAGATAGCTAATAACCATCCCGACTACCAACCTTTACCTTGTGAACATTCACAGGCGTAAGATCAGATCTACCCATTTGCAAGAATTGATATCAATAACATATGATGAGATAAGGTCGAACACAACAACCAACCTATTCATTAGTATATTGCCTACATGTTATGCTCATTTTCATCTTTGGTTGTAAGGCTATTAAATAATACCTGGTAACACAACTACTACGACTTTCTAGGAAAATGAATAAATATACTAGAAATTCTACTTACAATTGCTTGGAGAGATCATGCCGCTGTCCATCCCATCTCATAGTCTGGATTTAGTAAATCAAAAATACGATGAAAATCCAAAGAAATAATATAAACTTCGCAACCTAGGACTCAACTAGCATATTCTGATACCAAACAGTTGGTACCAGATAGACTAAAAAATCCAACGACAAATCCACAAAAATCCTAAACCAGCTCTAATACCAAAATAATTGTCACGTCCCGGGAGACGACTGTCCGAAAAATTTCGACAACATCTCCCCCGTAACAATCCAACTTTTCCTAATACATGATAATGTATAAAGGCCCACATGGTCGATCAACAATACAATACCTGATCTTTAGCTACAACACAATAATAAATGTGACCCACACGGCCACTCACACATGTACAACATATACCTCACATATAACAGCCACCACAACCTCAAATCCATAATCAACAACGAAAATACCAAAACATCGCGATAGGCATCATAATCCAAAACAACCAACAAGCCCACAAATAACGACACCAGAATATCCGCAGCAGAATATAACAAAATCCAAATCCACGGATACTCACAAAACTCTACGAGTCCACATACCAAATACAATAGAATCCGTACGAATAATCCACAATACAAATCTCTTGTTGTGAGATGGAAACAGCCAGACAGAACTTCAAGCGTCAATTGTCATCCTTACCTGTTTACCTGGGAGAAAACAAAGAGACCTCCCAGGATTTGGGTAGTGAGTATACAATACTCAGTAGGTATAATCAAGAAAGTGCACAATAAATATATATAATAGACCAGCATGATAGCATACTAGAATAATAAACTACGTATAACAACAATTATCATGTAATTTAATCACAGTCATATATCATCAGCAAGTCTAATAGTTATGGTTATGTAACAACAAGTGCAATGATCATGAATGCAGCAGACAACTACCAATAATGTATGCACATGTGAAATGCATGATCACTGTTTACACTCGCCACCCTCAAACACTCACCCAGTGCAGTGAACTGAGGCGCACGACAGGAAAACTGCACTCGCTCTAACAACAAACCACTACTAATAAGTAGGGAGCGGGCAGGATCAGGAGGGTCAGTCCTGGTTGCACCCAACTTAGCTCAACAACTGCTCTCACTCTTGTGTCACTATCCCACAGTGACAAGTGAGGCCAACAACAACAACCATGATGAATAACATATCTACTATTATCATGTATGTGTCATGATGCTCAGTACAACAGTTAAACCTATGTCTAATCAGGCATAATCAACAGGTCATACAATGGTATCGAACAACGAGTAACGTACTAAACACAGTAAAGTATCATCCATATATAGGACAACAGTAGGAAACCATAACAAAGTATCATAGATCAGGATCACAACTAAGATAGCAAGATAATTAGCAAAGTAAGTAACAACAAAATTAATTATGCACTTACAAACAATCCTATGTTGACCAAACATAGGAGTACCTACCTGATGTACGCACGTCGATTGAAAAAAACCCCGTATTCGCTCGTATATAATAGGATCACAAATCATAGTCAATACCGGCTAAATACAATTCAAGTCTTTGGAGATTTTTGTGAATCACTTCTGTAGCATCCCTAATCTCTGGATTTGTCCATTAAATCTTTTGTTCTTCCGTATAATGTATTTTCTCAAATTGAAGTGCAAAAGGGTTGTTCTCATCCACAGAAGATAACCTTTCACCCTTGCAAATTTCATGTATTTGAGAAATTGAAATTTCTAACTTTAAGGAAAGGTTATTAATGGTCAACAATAATAAAGGCAATGACTTGTCAACATCCTCCTCCAGTAAAATTCTTCCATACTTGTTAACTTCCAAATAAATCAGTGTGAAGTCTGCTTAACAATCCATAAGTGCCATCGATGAAAGTCAAAATTTCGCTTTCAAAAATCATGAAATAAATGTTTTGAGCATTGGTTGCCTTAGCTCTAGGGGTGAGTATTCGATTAAAATCGAATCGAATCGAATAAATCGATTTTTTTCGAACCGACCGAATTTTCCAATAAAAATCGAACAAATCGAACCGATATTTTATCGGTTAATTCAGTTTTCGACAGAATTAATCGAATTAACCAATTTTTTTTAAATATTATAAAAATTTTACTAATGAATTAGGGATTTATAAATTTATTTATTTAATATTTATAAATTTTTTTTTAAATTTAATTAACTCAGTTAATTCGGTTTAACTAAATAAAAAATTGAAACTTCTAACTTTAAGGAAAGGTTATTAATCGTCAACAATAATAAAGGCAATGACTTGTCAACATCCTCCACTAAAATTCCTCCATACTTGTTAACTTCCAAATAAATCAGTGTGAAGTCTGCTTAACAATCCATAAGTGCCATCGATGAAGGCCAAAGTTCCTCTTTCAAAAATCATGAAATAAATGTTCTGAGCATTGGTTGCCTCAGCTCTAGGGGTGTGTATTCGGTTATAATCGAATATCGAATCGAACCGAATAAATCAATTTTTTTCGAACCAACCGAACTGATCAAATTTTTCAATAAAAACCGAACAAATCGAACAGATATTTTATCGGTTAATTTGGTTTTTGACCGAATTAACCGAATATTTTTGAATTTTATAAAAATTTTACTAATGAATTAGGGAATTATAAATTTATTTATTTAGCATTTATAAATTATTTTTCTAATTTAATTAATTCGGTTTATTCGGTTTAACCGAATAAAAAATTTTAAAATCGAAACCAAACCGAATTAACCGATTTATAAAAAAAATAACCAAACTGAATTTTTAATTCGGTTCGATTTCATCGATTTATTCGATTTAATCGAATTTTTGCTCACCCCTACTCAACTGTTTTGCCAAAAGTGTAATTTTTTTTTCTTTTAACACCGTGCAAATAGCATAAGGTACATTCCATACCATCCTCTACTAGCCTGATAGTAGTTGGAAAAGACTAGGCGGTATAGGAATGCAGCGAGAGGGGAAGACTTGGTTTGCGCCTGCATTGGCATCGAGTGGCAACTATTGCTGGTAGAGGTCGGAGATCACGGCAAGGAGGGGCAGATCACGGAGAAGGGAGGTGGTCCTGCGCGGTCCTCGAGATCCGATTGAGGTAGCCACCAATGAGAGAACCAGAGCCTCC
>JBBMKF010413728.1:0-13927 GCA_037834155.1 Curcuma caesia
TTGAGGAGAGGACACAAGGACTAGCATGTTCATCAGATGTGCTAGATGAAATCATTTTATCGCTTTCTACAGATGAAAACCAATTCATAAGTTATAAATTAAACTTACAAATAAAATTTAATTCAGCATTTGGAGTATTTAACAACCCTTTTACGATATAGATACCCTCTGCTAGTCCACTATCCAAAGGAAAATTACCTCATTTGATTCACCCAACAAATCCCTTCGTTCAGAATGTCCAAGAATGACCCAAGGAATGTCAAGATTCAAAGCATCTCAGCACTGCACAAGGAAATCCAAACAAATAGAAATAGAAATCAAAAAGGACTTGTCTCACAAAATAAGGAACCTTGTTTTATTTTTTCCAATCATAGATCATAAATAACAAACAACAGTTTATCTCTTCCTTCAAACAGTGAGATTAACAACAGGTCTCCTCGATGGCCGTCACCACGAGGCTGATCCACCACCATGTGGAGAGGTAGAGGTAGAGGAGTGCGGCGAGGACCGCCACCGCCCCGGCAACGACCTCCACCACGGCGTTGAGGGCGAGCACGAGGGCAGCGAGGGTGAGGGAGGTGAGGAGCGCGAGGCCGAGGATGAGGATGAGGACGTAGAGGCGGGTGATTAGAGTCTGGTACCAACGGCGGGCGATCCGGCGGAGGAGCTGGGAGGGGGAGATGCCGCTAGGGGAGGAGTAGGTGATGGCGAAGGCGTAGAGGATGGCGAGAGTGAGGAGGAGGGAACCGAGGAAGAAGAGGAGGGCGGAGGGGGCGGAGACGCGGGCGATGGCGCGGAGGTCGGCGAGAAGGGCACGGTGGAGATCGAGGAAGGCGGGCGAAGGGGGTCGCCGCGGAGGAGCGGGGAGAGGCGAGAGAGGAGGTCGAGCAAGGAAGGCGAAATCGAGTAGGCGGAGAGGAAGAGGAAGGAGGTGGAGAGGATAGTGAGGAGGAGCAGGGGGAGGAGGAGGGAGGGAGCCACCGCAGAGGGGAGGAGGAAGGCTCGCCAGAGGATCTGGAGAACTGTGAGGGGATCATCGGAGGAAGAAGCAGCGGTTGCGGCGGCCATAGTAGCGGAGGTTGGGAGTGGATCGGAGAGGAAGTGGAGGGTGGTGGTGGTGGGAAAGTAAGAGATTAGGTTTTGTCTTCACTCACGTGACAGGTGCGCTGTCGCAGACTTGTGGCGAAGACACGTGACAGCGACCACAGACTCATTGGACGGACGGACGGACGATACTCCAATGGGCCTAGGCCCATTTGGAGCTACAGACTCAAATTCCAAGGCTCAAATCTGAATCACCAAGTCCAACTCCAATCACATATCAACAATTAACTCTTCATCATTTCCAAGCTCTCACCACTCCAAAGTCCACGAGACCCCAGAAGACACAAGGAAGGACATGTTGACCCTACTAAAATAAACGGTTTAGAAGTTTACAGATGATCCATGGAGAAGTGTGTGCTTGCATGCACAATTACAGAACTGATGCAGGACTTTAATGGCGGCCCTCGAGGCTGCTGCTGGAAAGGCTTCCTGGGAGTCAAATGGAAGAAGAGTTTAAATTAACTTCAGTACTATCTAATGACCTGGGTTATTGTCATTAGGTGCCAAAAAGTATCGAACGCCATTCAATTCAAAGTTCACCAATCTGTCCTCGATATTTATATTATCTGACTCCATCAGCTGTCAAACCCCCATCATTAATTTTTCGGCTCCCTTCATTAAGAATCCCACCTCCCCATCTTCCCTCAATTTGACCCCGCAATTCAATTCCCTGTTCCACTTCTTCTTCTTCCTCTCCACCATCATCTTGCTCGCAGGCGCAGGTGCTGAAGAGATGCGTGAGTCAATTCTTTCGACTCCTCCTCTTTCTCTTCATTCAGCGCCTGTCGTCAACATCGAAAACAAGATCAGCCCCAGCGTCTTGCTCATAATCGTGATCCTAGCCATCATCTTCTTCGTCTCCGGCCTCCTCCACCTGCTGGTGAGGTGCTGCCTCGTGAGACCCATCTCCCGGGAGCCGGAGGAGTACCTCGACGGCGTCACGGCGTTACAGGGCCAGCTCCAGCAGCTGTTCCACCTCCATGACGCGGGGGTGGACCAGGCGTTCATCGACACGCTCCCGGTTTTCCTCTACAAGGCGATCATGGGGCTCAAGGACCCCTTCGACTGCGCGGTCTGCCTCTGCGAGTTCGAGCCCGAGGACAAGCTCAGGCTGCTGCCCAAGTGCAGCCACGCCTTCCACCTCGAGTGCATAGACACCTGGCTCTTGTCCCACTCCACCTGCCCTCTCTGCCGGAGCAGTCTCCTCCACGGCTGCTGCTCCCCTCGCAGCCCCGTGGTCCTTGTTCTCGAGTCAGCAAGCGAGACAGCTTCCGAAAGAAGAGACTCGGTCCCGGCTGACGACGATGATCGCGATGAGGGTGATGCTTCGACGGAGGTTGCCGCCAAGGAAGAGGTGCCCGTCACGATGGCCGTCAAGCTCGGCAAGTTTAAGAGTGTGGACACTGTCGGTGAAGAAGCCACGAGCAGCACTGTCGATCAGAGGAGGTGCTTCTCCATGGGGTCTTATGAGTATGTGATGGACGACGCCACGATGCTTCGGGTGCCCATCAAACCTCCAAAGAAACCTTCTGCCAAGAAGCCAGGCCACCGAATCGCCATGTCCGAATGCGATTGCCATTCAAGAAGGGAGGGGTTTCGAGGGCTTGCCAGTGCCATACCTCGACGAGAAAGTGATGTCGGTGCCATTACTAGCCGTGGTTTGCATTTGAAAGAGAGCTTCTCAGCTTCCAAGATCTGGCTTCAGGCCAAGGAGGAGAAGAGTGACTGCTCTTCCAGAAGGGCCATCTCTTTTCGGTTACCGTTGAATCGATCGGCGAGCGATCAGTTGAAGCTCAAAGCCAATGCCAGCCCTGCCATCACCATCGCTTCAGAGTTCAACGTCTCATCATGGGGGAAAAGTTCGAGCGAAGTGGATTTGGATGTGGAAGTTGGAAGCTCCAACTACAGTGTAGGCTCTCGGGTTAGCGAGGTTCCTTCATTCGCAAGAAGAACATTGCTTTGGCTAGTAGGAAGGCAAAACAGAGTGGGTAATAATCACCTTTGACATGGATGTTGGTGTTGTCTTAGTATTCATTCATTCAACCGTGGATTTACCTACACATGTTTCTCAGAGAAGACTAAAGCTGATATGTATCTGGAAGTAATGGTGCTTCTGTTGTATTATTGTAAATAAAACTAGCTACTTCATCTCCTGCCGAAAATATGATTAGGATGTTGCAAGACCAAACTGAATTCTCACTCTGAATGGTTTTCCTGTGATACAAACACTCTCATCTAATGACAGACTTCCATATTCTATTTTAGAGAGAAGAAATTAAGATAAATGTAGCTTCCAGTCACTTGAACAAAGTTGCCGACAATTCAAAGAGGTAATAGAAAAAGTAGTTCAAAGAGTACTTTTGGTAAAAATAAATTGGCATGGAATTAATGAAATGGATGGTGAATTCAAATTCAAATGCCTGGCCAGTTTCCTTGTGATGTTTGTTCTTTTTTCACCATCATTCATCTCATCTCATTTGCTGGGGTGGCAAGCCATTAAAGGATTGGCCTGTTGCATTTAATGCTATTCGCTTTCTATGCATTGACCTGTGGCTGTAGTTGGATCCATTCATCAAGGGTAACTACTTTGAAAGCTAAACATCACAAGAGATGTCGAGTGTTTATGGAATGGTAGGTCAAGTGTACCACTCATGAGCAAACCTAACTTTCACACTCATCAATGGTTCAATTGTTTCAAACAAAAATATGAAAACTAAATTCTGAAAAAAAATAATCACTCAACAACTCACACTAGTTTCTTTTTTCTTCTTCTATTGTTAAACCAGAAGGACTTCTACTGATCCTACCATATGCATCAAGTACATTATGCCAATGAGGTTAGTATTAGATTTGATTGCAATATTATTTATAATTTTCCACAGGTGTAGAAGATGTCAAGAAGATTTAATTCTACATAAATATCATGATACAATCGGAGGAATAGTAGAAAAGGCAATTTATACTCATTAATCTGAAGTGTAACTCAAACATAAAGAGATTCAGTTGGTTGGATATCTGTTCATCCACTTATTAATAATACAACGAACTAAGAGCATCAAGATAGATATGATTTTGCATCGAACAGCAATAATTAAAATCAGATTGGAAATTACTAAATTCAGAACAGCATTTCAATTCCTTAAAGGAAAACAACAATCGAGTTTTGTCGTGCTTGTGCAGATTTAGAGAGGACCTGGAAATGTGCCATTATCTCTTTGCTCGTTCCATTTCCCAATCTGATTAAGAAAACAAGGAGAAGACATGCTGTGAAAGGAAGAAACTTCTATAACAATAAAACATACAAAATATTTAAAAGAAAATTCTGCAGGAAATGCATTAACTGACAATGGCCGTAACTTAAATAGGCTGGTAAAATTTGTAATCACGAAGTCACAGAAGAAAAAAAGGGCATAACCATAAATTGGATGTGTATATAGATCATATGAATTGAAATAGTATGCATAGATGAGGAGTAGTAATATAAGCAAAAAACAAGAAGTATAGTAAGTTACCCATTCTGCTGGACAGAGAGATCGATAGTATTTGGCAAACTTTTCGCAATCACCAGAGTCTTCACCTTTAGCAGCCACACACCTACATGGGCAACATCAATCAAAAAACAGCATCTAGGTTTGATAAGGACGTGTTAAAGTATACTTATGGAAGTAGCAGTTTGGTTTAGTAAAACATACTTGTGAAACTCAATATAGCGAGTGAAACAGTGCTTGGTTTGATTCGTGGTGGGAAACCTAAAATCAGCTGGTGCTGTTTTCAACTCAAGCTAACAAGGTAAATTGTTTAAATATTAGTGTCACTATCTTAAACCAATTAAAAAACAAGATAATTAATAATAAAAACATGTTAAAATACGAGTCTCTTTCAACCAAAGATTGAAGACACTATAACATGAAGGATAATTAAACAACATGCCAAGCAACCAATTATCGATGGTTCAAACCAAGTTGGATGTGCAAATGCAATAGATAATTGAAACTACAGAGTAATTACTGAAAACTACACTAAAATTTACCAAAGCTGACAGTTATAATTAGCTACGTTCTAGGTTTTATACTCTTCTTATAAGATTTCTCTCAAATTCAAGCAGGACAAGAATTTCAATTTAGCTTGATAAAAAGAAACAAATAAATATGAGACTGAAAGGCGCCTTGCGGGTCAAGCAAAGCATTTAAACAGGCTCTACTTCTAGTCTTCTACACAATAGTACTCAATTAAATTGCAGGATAACAATAACAAAAGGTAACCTATTCCTAAATTAAAGGCAATCAGTTGGTCTAAAGCTTTAATTGTGTTTCAATTTTAACCATACATATTCTGGATTCTTACTATTGCCATATAGCCACATCTTCTACTACAATTTTTTTCTTTCAGCAAGTTAGTTCTTTTAATTAATGATTCATTAGTTGATTAAGGATACTTTTATCCACTAGTGGATGATTAGTTGAATTACTCATGGCTGTAATATTATGACTATATGCTTTTGTTGATGTGTTATTTCTGGGAAGCAAAGGATAAGGCATTCACGTTCTTCCCTATTGGCGTCATCTCTACACCAATAATCAATAAAAGAGAATGTTTCCCTAAAAGAGCTCATTAATTGAGCGCTACCCACTCCCTACTCCCTAGAATCTCCAATTGAATATGTGGTCTAGTTATCATTATTGAAGAGCTTAAAATTGACAACATGAAAGAGATTATCCTTGCACCAGTTGGTAATTTCAGATCTGTGACAGCAATATAGATTTGAATGGCATTATATCAAATATAAATGCATATGCAAAATAGTAGTACCACTCTCCCATGGAAGAAACTTAGCCTAGACAAATAAATATTGCTTGACAATTGCAGGGAACAATGAGATATCAAGATACCGCAATCAACACAAATAAAACATATTAAGTATGTGTTTATGCATCACTAACAAAAAAAATTCAAATCTTTGTGGTTTGATCTTGTCTCTCAAGAAATAAGATTAACCAATGATACGATCAGAAAGTAAGCCATGAAATACCCTTAAGCTTTGCGCTATTAGAATTCAGAAAGATAACCTGCTCCTAAGAAATGCTTCAATATGTTCGTTGTAAGGTTTACTTAAATAAATAAGTAAAAACAGAGGTAATTTATACACAAAAAGTCGAGCCTTTTGGCAGATTTTGCGGAAACAAGAATGAATAGAGATCATGTAAATATTCATGTATAGAGATCATGAATAGAGAAACTCATAGAAAGTGGCACGATACATTGAGAACGTCAACCCTTTCGGCAGATTTTGCGAAAATAGAAATGAAAAGGCCCTGTGATAGTGTAATACTCACATCGGCAATCAAACGAAAACCCTAGAATCACGCGATCACAGAAATGAATAAAGAAATGATAAAAATCGTATGCTTGATTTTGAAATGGTACATGTGCATGGATAAAATAGCCGATAAATCGATGCTCCAATCGATATTACACACACACAACAAGAAAAAAAAATCCACAATCGCATCGAAGGGCAACCATAGCAGAACTGAGATCAGAAATCACAAGAAACAATGGAGAGAAAGAGATATGCAAGAACCGATGGAGCTTCTTACCTCCTCCATTGAAAGATCCCCAAAGCGAGAGAGAAGCCAAGATCTCGAAAGAAAGGAACGAGATTGGGAGCCTGCCTGGTTTGCCTCCTTCCGAGGGGAGAACAGAAGAACAAGTCAAATAACACTCCGGAGAAGGTCGGATGACACGTGGGCGGTTGTGATGGAGCGAAGGAAGACCGACAATCTCTGTCATTGGGCCACGTGTCCACCGTCGAACTGAGTCTCGTTAGAAAGATGCGGATTCGGAGTCTGCTAGAGTCCGATCCTAAAATAACGAATGAGAAGCTTCAATTAAAAGTTTAATTATATATTATAACTAAATTCTTCATTTTATTTTCTAACTAAAATGAAGGCTGGCAAAATTAAAAGGATTTAATTATTTAAAGTTTACCTTTTTTTCATCTTTCCCTAATATCCTCATGAAAGTGAACATTTTTAAGCGCTTTGTGATAATAAAAAATATTTTCAGAAAAATTAAAACTTTTTTTTTCACTTTTCCGTCGTACACAAAATTTACAGCTGGACGCACCGCGTTCGGACGAGAGGACGCTGCGGAATCATTCGACGTGGGCTGCGCCACATCATAGCCTGGCAACTCATCTTCCGATGCGCAAGACTACCATCATAGTCTTGCCCGACAGTTTACTGCGGATTGATCCGCGGGCCCCACTGGTGTTCGCCACTCCGGCAGCGGGGTAAGCAAACGTGTCGTTTGCGAAGGGGTAACGTAAGCAACACAGAGAACCAACCAGCATTCGAATGATATTTACCAGAATGACACTGAGACCAGATCTGCTCCGTCGCCGGCGAAGGTGGGCGGCGGAGCGCTGGTCGGAGATCGATTAAGAGAGTGGAAGCAGTATGAACAATTCACGTTAAATGATCCAGTATGATGTTTAGGAGCTAAATTTGAATATGGGAGGTCAAAATTGAAGAAAAGTGGTCTTTAATTTACATGGTTTGGGAGGCTTTGCCGCCGGTTTTTGGGCTGTAGCCGTAGTAGGAGAGATACCACTTGACGAATTTCTTGAGGCCGGTCTCCAGGTTGGTCGTCGGATTGTAGCCGAGCTCGGCGCGAGCGTAGCTGATGTTGGCGTGGGTGAAGGGGACGTCGCCGTTGCCAGGCATCTCCATCACGTGGATCTTGGCCTTCACCTTGAGGTTCTGCTCCAGGATGCGGACGAGAGCCGGGACGGTGACCGGCGATGTGTTTCCGAGGTTGAAGATGCGGTACTGTGCGGGGCCTTGCTTCCTGCCCCCGCTGCCGGTGCTCTTCGCCGCGGTGTCGAGGGAGGCGACGCAACCCTTCACGATGTCGTCGATGAAAGTGAAGTCGCGGGCTAGGTCGACCCCGTTCTTGCCGCGGTAGACGGTGATGGGCTTTGCCTGGAGGATGTTCCGGGTGAAGGAGAAGTAGGCCATGTCGGGGCGGCCCCAGGGCCCGTACACGGTGAAGAAGCGGAGGCCGGTGATGGAGAGGCCGTAGATGTGGTTGTACGTGTGGGTGATCTCCTCGCCGGCCTTCTTGGTGGCTGCATAGAGAGAGGCCGGACTGTCTGTGCGATCTAACTCCGAGAATGGCACCTTTTCGTTGAGGCCGTACACCGACGAGGACGACGCCCACACGATCGCCGGCTGCGGATCCGCAGACTTGCAGGCCTCGAGCAGAGTGACGAGGCCGGCGATGTTGCTGTGGACGTACGAAGCCGGGTTCTCGATCGCGTAGCGAACGCCGGCTTGGGCCGCGAGGTGCATCACGTGGGAGAAGGGCACGGCGTCGAAGAGCTTGGCGAGGAGGCGCCCGTCGTTGATGTCGCCCTCCACCACGAATACGCCGTGCGAGGCCAGCACCGCCTTGCGAGCCTTCTTCAGCGACGGGTCGTAGTAGTTATTGAAGTTATCCAGCCCGACGACGCCGTCGCCGCGCTTGCGGAGGGCCAGCGACACGTGCGTGCCGACGAAGCCGGCGGCTCCGGTGAGGAGCACGGACTTGCCGCCTGGGCGCCGCGGCGTCGCCGACGCCCGGATCTGCTTCTCCCACTGCATCCCACCCCAGGTAGAAGGGAAATACTTGGACGACGATTCGACGAAGCTCTGGAAGCTGAGATACGACGCCGTGAGCGCGATCAATAAGAGCGCCCACATGAACATTGTGCCTGTCGAGGCGAAACACCGGTGGAACTGCCGATTGATGATGAGCGCTCGGTCGATCTTCACCTTCCCCGGCGTCGCCGGAAACAGATCATCTTCCTTCACTTTCATCATCTCTTCCTCTTCCTCTGCTTGTTTCTTCCGCAGGGCAGCGATCGCACGCCAAGTGTTCGACGGAATGTCCAGCTGCACCTGCTGAGGAAGGGGGGCGCCGAGCGCTAGCGTATAGATAGCCGGTCAGGAAAAAAAAAAAGAAAAAAAAAAGAAAAACCAGAGAAACCGCGTGAATGCTGTCCGCGACCTGGTACGCCAAAAAAAACTGCAAATTATTTATTTCTTTCTTTCTATTACTGTATAATTAAATCAAAATGGCCTAAATTTATTTTAAAAGATAAGAAACGATAGAATAAAAGGCGAATAAAAAAGACTTGAAACTTTTTTTTTAGTGGATTAATAATAATAATAATAGCAAGATTCTTTAATTGGGCGCCGAAGAATCCGGTTCACCATCGAACCGGGTGTGGTTTTTGCAGCACTGCACTCATGTCCGGCGAGGGGCCCATCGGTTGGGTCGCCGTCCACGTGGAAGAGGATGACCGTGGAGATTGGTCGCGTTATTTTGAAATTATAATATGAAAATAATAAGGCAAAGTAAAATCAGATTTATTTTTTAAAGATTAACCTTTTTCTTAAATAAAGAAATGATTTGACTGCTTTATTTGTGAATTTAATAGAGAATGAATGCAATTATGCAAATAAACAGAATTATAAGTATAAATATTTTATCAAATTTAATAGTGCAACAGAGTTAAGTTTGTTATGTTTAAGTTTACCAAATTGGCATGACAAACACATGAACTTAGAACTTTAATCCAAAATAGACCGACCATCTTTCATACTTGATAACACATCATGTTCATATATTATTTAGCAGCACAGACTGTCATTGCCATCATATGATTTATAATCCAAATACAAATAACGCCATTATAGAGTTGTAATTGCAAGCAAACTTATCCATGAGCACAGTTAGTGCATCACGACATAGAGGCTCTTCTTCCTTGACGTGCTCAGAACTCTCTGTCCGGGAACATGAGGGGAGCAACAAGGGACCAGATGAAGAGAGCCGCGGTTGCCCAGCCAGTGGCAATCCTAACCCACACAGAAGGCCACCCGACGTCGACGAGCTTTCCGCTTTCTCCGACCGAGGTGGACCAGCCAGTCAGGAGCATGGCTGAGTACATGCTTGCGAGAGAGAAGATGAGGTGGAAGAAGGTATATGAGTAAGAAACTGGCTTTGACTCATCCTTCTTCTCGTCTTTCTGTTCGTCCAGCTTGTCAAACGGGAGCAATGGTTTCTCGGACCCTATGATATATTTGTTAACAAAACCAACGTCCAAAGATCACAAAGCAATGTAGTTCGAAGATGGCGATGAGAACTGACCGGCACGAGGTGAATTTGGGGACGATACAAAGGTTGTCGAGGAGCCGGCACGAACGGCGGAGTAGACAACTGAGAGCACAGTCGTAAGCAATCCTAGAGTGAGACTTCCAGTCGAAATGGCTTTGGAATGGTTGTGAAGGCCATTGCACTCGTAATCCCTCGGTTCACTTGAAAGTCCACTGTAACAGAGGTAAGTGCAGTAAAGTGAAATAACTGATGCTGGTAGCAGGCTTCCATTTACCTGCATGTATCAACCAAAAAAAAACAAAGGCCTCATTGCAATTTGTTTAGAAATTTGATTCCTCTGTGATTCACAAGTAATCTTTAACTAAAAGAACATGATTTGCTTAATGAGGTTATTCAATTCAGTAAGATGGAGTAGGAACAAACCTTTGGGTGCAATGCGATTGTAGCAAAAACAAACACGAGAATCAACGTAAGAACAATGAAAAAGGTATTGAGTCCACAGTCATGTCCTGATGGAGTAAACCAGTGAAAGAGCAGCCCCGCAAAGGTGAATGTTGTTAAGTAGCAAATCAGAGAGACAATTAACAAAGCCATGTACCTATGGCAAAAGGATAGAGTGAAAACCTCCAATTGTTATAAACACAGAGTTTATGAATCCAAAGCACCTACATAGTATGTAAGGAGAAAGCACTAGAACTAGAAAAGAGAGATTCACAAACCAGAACTGCTCGTCCTTTGAAACCCAATTTTCATTCCATGCATGTACAAAATCAAGCAAGAGAATCACTTGAACGAGGAGAAACAATCCAGAACCAAATTTTGATATCGACTCTGCAACACAATACACCATAAGAACCCAATATGTATATACATTAACAAACTTAAAGAGGTGAGTGATTTGATTCTTTGTAACATGAATAAAATTGTATAAAAAGCGGTTCCATGCAACTGCACAAGTATGCAGTAATTCAAGCGGATGCACGTTCCATATCTACTCTTGTTATGCCATTGACATGTATTTGTGGTGTAAAAGGTCAGTTGCAAACCACACAATGTATGCCATTCACTAAACACACAAGTACAGGTTCAAGATTACTTGTCTAGCCTACATTCAATCCTAAGTATCAACAAAGCGCTGAGACTTATTAGCTATAAAAGATTTGAAAACAATGAAAACAAAAGCTTAAAAGAAAGACACAGTTAATCGAGATTGTTGTCAGACTTAGCTACAAAGGCTAGGAGCTCTCCACAGAGGACCTCCAAATTCTACCTACCTCGACAGCTACAAAAGTCATAAATTACAACGTGATTTAAAAGGACAGGGTGCGGAGGATGGCAATGGCTATAAGGAATGAAGTTACTGTTGTGCTAATGATGATGTTTTAGCTGAATAAATCTTTTCCTAAAACTACAAACAACTTCCCTAATCAATTATTGATTTTTTTCGAATTGGCACATGCTTGCTTATTTATAAATAAAACAAACTTAGTTCATAATTATGTTTCTTTTATTCTCAATTCTTAGCAAGTATTCCACACAGTTTATGAAGATAATTAGTTTTATTGTCTAAGACGGAACATATATGTGGTACTAGAAAGTTATATGTTTTCAACCCCATGTATGAAAGAACTAGATCAAAACAGGAAGTGTGAAATTTTTTCTACCAAAATGAATGGGAAAATGAACCATGTCATAATCTTCAAGTCAAACTAACGTACTGTCTTTATGAAGAACAAATAATCTGCAGTAAGAAATTGCATAGTAACTAGAGCAAGCTTCTTCCTTATATTATTTGAATCAAAGAGAGATATTTTATCTACTTAAGACTTCAAAATCTCACCATAGAAGCTGACGACGCCATTGGGGACGAAGAACATAAGAAAGACCACAACACACCAGCAGACAATCTTCGCCATCCAACCACCATGGTGCAGACGATCGCGCGGATCCTTCTGATTCTTTATACCAATCATAAGAACAGCTAGAATCGTGAAGAACAAGAAATTCCCCAAGCTGACACGAAGAACGGCGTTGGTCTCAAACCATTCCCTATCGGGCATCTTCTGGAAGTGATTAATCCCTACAAAACCATCAAAGATTCAATTACTAGACCGATCGAATCTGGTAACGATAAAATTTGAACCGATCAACCAAAGCTGTAGCTTAATATGTAGAATTCGCCTTGCGAATTGGGAGAATGAAGAGAAGGTAAATTGCTTACAAGGGATGGACTCCATGAGGGGAGCGGCGACCTCGCGGAGGATCCACGAGACGACGAGGGACGAGGCGAAGAGGCCGCAGTAGGCGATGCGAGCGGAGCGGCGGCTGATGCTGCCGGCGACCGAGCGGCACGCCTCGCAAGCGCAGGACGCGCAACAAGATGCGAGGCACGAGGCTGCCCACATCACTTCGTCGTCGATTTCGACCTCTTCTTCTTCGAATCTACAGGGAAGAAGCCCCAATTGCGAACCGGAAACCCTAGAGCACGGAAAAAGGTGAGCAGAAGCTGGTCTCCTTTCCCTTCCTCTTGTAATCAACGGGAAAACTTTTTTCGAATCAGCCCTCCTATTTTTAAATTGTCAAATATTAGACTCAGTCAAGCGTCAAAATTATAGGACTTTTATTTATTTAAGATGTTTAGGCTTTATCTAATTAATTTTAAAGGGAGATGTTCTGACTAAATACCGTGGATGTTTAAGTCACCAATTAACGAATTATTTGATGCGGATGATCCTTAGACTAAGCGCGACGAAGAGCTAGGTTGGTCCGAAGAGCCGAACCTGGACCGGACCTGAAACACACTTAAAGACAAAGGTTAGACTGGCGCCGGAGAATCCCGGCAAGCCACTCCAACACTCAAGTTAGGGTTCTGGTGAAAATGAAGATAACAAAAAGTCAGTAGTAGCAAGAGTAGTGAGAGTTTCAGAAATCGAGCCTCCAACATGGTCGCGAACTAATCTTTTTATAACATGTATGGGAATTCTTTCTGCAAAGTAGGATGACGTCTGCTTCTTCGCATGCGACCGCTTGCCATAGAAGGAAACTTCTCCCCTCTCCTTTCTCCTTGGGCGGCATAGCTAGGAAAAAGGAGCTATAGAGACTTTCCCAGTGGGTAGGGTGACATCTTTCTCTTCGTATGTGGTCGCCTGTCATAAAAGGCAACTTCCTTCCATTTACCTTCCATTTTGGCTGCATATGCAGGGAAACGGCATCGGAGAAGATTAGGCCTGACACCGGCATCTCCCTTTTGGCGTTATGCGCAGAGCTAGGAGGTCAGTGGGAGACCACGTCTGATGACTGAATACACCCTCTGTAGCATAATGCATAAGAAAGCTAAGGGTATCAGAAGAGACCAAACCTGTATTACTTGTAAGCATATCCTTTTTTTTGGATAGTGGCACACAAGGCTAGTGTTTTAGAGGCCCAGAGCCAAGACTAGGGACGAGCCTAAGTGAGGTGGAGTAGCTGAGATAGTAAACCTACTAAGGTGAGGTTGGCCGAGATGAGGATAGCTGAGACGAGAAGTGGCCGAGATAGAACTGGTCGAGGCTAATGTAGCCTAACCGAGACAAGAGTCGACCGAGACGAAGTTGGTCGAAACTAAGGGTAGTCGTTGCGCCAAGACTAAGGGTAGTCATTAGTCGAGACGAGTGGTGGCCGAGAC